>PIJE02000467.1:8165-290213 GCA_002895965.2 Coryphaenoides rupestris | reverse complement strand
AACCTCTCAGATGCAGAGGAGCGCTGTGAGGGTTTGATCAAGAGCAAGATCCAGCTTGAGGCCAAATCCAAAGAGCTGACAGAGAGGCTGGAAGATGAAGAAGAGATGAACACAGAGCTGACTGCTAAGAAGAGGAAGCTGGAAGATGAGTGTTCGGAACTCAAAAAAGACATTGATGACCTGGAGCTCACTCTGGCTAAAGTAGAAAAGGAGAAGCATGCCACTGAGAACAAGGTGTGGTATAACTTTAACTGAACTAATATTGCTGTCCAATAATAATTTTTATTTAAGAATGAAACATACTGACAGTTTTCTTTTAGGTTAAAAACCTGACTGAGGAAGATGGCAGTATTGGATGAAATAATTGCCAAGCTGACCAAAGAGAAGAGCACTTCAGGGGGCTCATCAACAAACACTGGACGACCTTTCAAAGTGAGGAGGACAAAGTCAATACTCTGACCAAGGCCAAAACCAAGCTGGAACAGCAGGTGGTGGATGATTGTGAGTATTACCATTATCCTCTTCATACTGACTCTTCATACTGACTCCATGAACTCCATGAGATTCCTTATATTGTTTAACATAAGAATTTCCTTCGGGGATGAATAAAGTTCTATCTTATTTCTCACCTTTCTATAGCTTGAAGGGATCTCTGGAACAAGAAAAGAAGGTAAGGATGGACCTTGAGAGGGCCAAGAGAAAGTTAGAGGAGACTTGAAACTGAGCCAGGAGAGCCTAATGGACCTGGAGAATGACAAGCAGCAACTCAAAGAGAAGCTGAAGAAGTAAACATCTTGTAAAAAAAACTTATGAAGATTACAATTTTCAGAAAAATAATTAGCTTGAACTTGATTCCTAACATTTGGTTCCAATAGGAAAGACTTTTGAGATCAGCAACTGTCCAGTAAATTGAGATGAACAAGCCAATGGGGGCACAACTTCAGAAGAAACTTAAAGAGTTGCAGGTTATACAAAATGCAGAAAAAGTATATAAAGACAATTAACTGATAAGCATGGCTTGTTTTAATTTCAATATAAAACCCTTCCTTAGGCACGCATCGAGGAGCTGGAGGAAGAGCTGGAGGCTGAGAGAAGCTGCCCGAGCCAAGGTGGAGAAACAAGAGGGCGGAATTGGCAAGAGAGCTGGAAGAGATCAGTGAGAGGCTGGAGGAGGCTGGTGGGGCCACTGCTGCCCAGATTGAGATGAACAAGAAGAGGGAAGCAGAGTTCCAGAAGATGCGCAGGGACCTTGAAGAGGCCACTCTGCAACATGAAGCGACTGCTGCTACATTGAGGAAGAAGAATGCAGACAGTGTGTCTGATCTGGGAGAGCAGATTGACAACCTGCAGAGAGTCAAGCAGAAGTTGGAGAAGGAGAAGAGTGAACTCAGACTAGAACTGGATGATGTATGCTCCAACATGGAGCAGGTTGCCAAAGCAAAAGTTAGTAATTAAAATACCTTGGAGTAATATGTGAATGTTTGCTACAATAAAGTAAAATACACGTATGTCAAAACATATTTCCATTTAATTACAAAAACACAACCTGTTTTTCAGGGAAATCTGGAGAAAATGTGGCGCACTCTTGAAGATCAGATGAGTGAGTTTAGGACAAAATCTGATGAGGGCCAGCGTGTCATCAATGATTTCACCATGCAGAAAGCAAAGCTTCAAACTGAGAATGGTGACAATTCACTCAATCACAGAATCATCAGAACATGAGAACTATTGTATAGCTCAAATGAAAGTATTTTCTTCACAACAGGCGAACTTACCAGGCAGCTGGAGGGGAAGGATTCTCTTGTCTCCCAGTTGACCAGAGGGAAGCAGTCATACACACAGCAGATTGAAGACCTAAAAAGACAACTAGAAGAGGAAGTCAAGGTATGTTAATCAAAGTTGATAAAAAAATACTTTGCATTTGTCTTGTTTTAATCAGTGTATATGATGATCTGGCAGGCAAAGAATGCGCTTGCCCATGCAGTGCAGTCTTCTCGACATGACTGTGACCTGCTCAGGGAGCAGTTTGAGGAGGAGCAGGAGGCCAAAGCTGAACTACAACGCAGTATGTCCAAGGCCAACTCTGAGGTGGCTCAGTGGAGAACCAAGTATGAAACTGATGCCATCCAGCGGACTGAGGATCTAGAGGAGGCAAAGTAAGAACTTAAAAAGAACAATCACATTTCTTTTCCGCCATTTCCTAAGATAAGAGAGTATAAATTAATTCACTTGTTACCAGGGTGATTCAAATGTATGTATCTTGACCTTCCAAGCATATGTTGGAGGGAGCTATATTTGTTTCTGTTACATGAGTTTAGTGACGAGGAACTGGGAGGGACTTCAGATAGGGGGAGATTATCTGATTGTGTTATATGTTTCGGGTATTATTTTGCTTTCTCAGAAATAGGCATGGCGGTTCCCCTTTAACTACAGACGAGATAAAAAATGTATATTTTATGTCAGAAGGGGATATATAGAAACCTAAATTTACACTGGTTCTTTGGCTAATAGGAAAAAGCTTGCACAGCGTCTGCAAGATGCAGAGGAAGCTGTGGAAGCTGTCAATGCTAAATGCTCCTCTCTGGAGAAGACTAAACACAGGCTTCAGGGTGAGATTGAAGATCTCATGGTGGATGTGGAAAGATCAAATTCTGCTGCTGCAGCTCTGGACAAGAAGCAAAGGAACTTTGACAAGGTAACCGAAAATACAATGTTAACATACAGTATACAGTATATGCAAATGTATTATTGTTTGTGGATGCATCATGCATCTAATGTATTTGAATTATACCAGGTCCTGGCTGAGTGGAAGCAGAAGTATGAGGAGTCCCAGACTGAGCTGGAGAGTTCCCAGAAGGAGGCCAGGTCACTTGGTACTGAGCTCTTCAAACTCAAGAATTCTTATGAAGAATCTCTGGACCATCTGGAAACCATGAAGAGGGAGAACAAAAACCTCCAAGGTGGCAAGGCCCTTAATTTAAATGGTAGTTAAATATAGTAGAATCATAGTAAAACATTAATGAGAAACTATTTCATCACTCTTTTAAAATAGAGGAAATTTCTGACATGACTGAGCAACTTGGTGAGAGTGGGAAGAATATTCATGAGCTGGAGAAGATCCGTAAACAGCTGGAGCAGGAGAAGGTCGAGATACAAACTGCTCTCGAGGAAGCTGAGGTGAGAGTTAAATGTTAGATCTAATTTTCCTTTGGTGTTCAAGTATAAAAATACTTCATCTTAGTCATCTTAGTTAAAAATAGTTCATC
Source organism: Coryphaenoides rupestris (assembly GCA_002895965.2). Classification (NCBI taxonomy): domain Eukaryota; kingdom Metazoa; phylum Chordata; class Actinopteri; order Gadiformes; family Macrouridae; genus Coryphaenoides; species Coryphaenoides rupestris. Next base: position 286,947 of record PIJE02000467.1, on the reverse strand, counting down.
TTCAAAAACTGGAGCAATTACTATGAAATAACAGGGTTCCTTGGAGCATGAGGAGGGCAAAATCCTCAGAGCCCAAATGGAGTTTAACCAGGTGAAGGCTGAAATTGAGCGCAAACTGGCAGAGAAGGATGAGGAGATGGAGTTGGCCAAGCGCAATCAGCAGCGAGTGGTGGATACCCTGCAAAGCTCCCTGGAGGCTGAGACTCGCAGCAGGAATGAAGCCCTCAGAATCAAGAAGAAGATGGAGGGTGATCTAAATGAGATGGAGATCCAGCTCAGCCAGGCCAACAGGCAAGCATCTGAAGCTCAGAAGCAGCTCAAGGGTGTCCACGCTCACCTGAACGTAAGTTAGAGTTATATCTTAATGTGTAAATGACACAATCCCAAAAGGCATTACAAGCTTGTATTTTATGTCTTTATAGGATTCCCAGTTGCAACTAGATGATGCTCTTCGTGCCAATGATGATCTAAAGGAGAACAATGCCATGGTTGAGAGACGTAATATTCTTCTGCAATCTGAACTTGATGAGCTGAGATCTCTGGTGGAACAGACTGAGAGAGGTCGTAAACTGGCTGAGCAGGAACTGCTGGATGTCAGTGAGAGAGTTCAGCTGCTCCACTCTCAGGTACAATTAATTCAAGTTGTTCAAATATGAGAATTTCTAAAATCAGTCCCACTAAAATCTGGCACATGTTTATAGAACACCAGCCTGCTGAACCAAAAGAAGAAGCTGGAAGGTGATACAGCTCAGCTTCAGAATGAAGTTGAAGAGGCTGTGCAGGAGTGTAGAAATGCTGAAGAGAAGGCAAAAAAGGCCATTACTGATGCTGCCATGATGGCAGAAGAGTTGAAGAAGGAGCAGGACACCAGTGCTCACATGGAGCGCATGAAGAAGAACATGGAGCAGACAATCAAGGACCTGCAGCACCGCCTGGATGAAGCTGAGAAAGATGAAAGGTGGCAAGAAGCAGGTCCAGAAACTGGAGGCCAGGGTGGGTATATATTCATTGATCATTTCTACATTCAAAATAACGGTTGCAGGCGTGACTGGAAAATCTCAATGATGCTTGAGTGTATTTGACTCATAAAGGTGCGGGAGCTAGAAGCTGAAGTCGAACTTGAGCAAAGGAAGAGCTGCGACTCAATTAAAGGAGTCCGGAAATATGAGCGGCGCGTCAAAGAACTGACCTATCAGGTGCATTGTAATGTTATAGTTATCATCCCTACGAGGCACATTTTAACACGGTGTACATATTAGGACATCATCAGACGTCTGTGTCCGATCTAGTTCTTCAGGCAACATGGCATCAGAGTCAGACAAAAATATTCAGATCATTGGGAAAACATGTCAGGTCTCGGGTGTAAGCGGCTTAAGTAATCCTGTTCATGTTATACATTCACAGAGTTGTCTCACAATATCATGTCCAAGGTCCATGCCATTTGTTATATTGCATGTTTAATTTACTAAAATACAAATTAAGGTATCTCCATCAGCATCAGTACACCATATAAACCATCTGGATTGAACAACATAAACAAATTCTCTTCACTGAAAATGGCAGTGAAATTAAGCTGGATGGACGTTTGGCAGCGTCACTGACCGAAAAAAATGAAAGCAACATTAAACTCACATCTGGTTGATATTATAAGAGCAAACATAACATGTTATTCAACAAACAATTAATTGCGATGCTAATGCTAACACAAGATATGATGAAAACGAATATTTAGCCAAAAGCCTATTTCTTTTTACTGGACACCATTCACTATAGAATGTCTACTGTTTTGTTTCATTTGATTAACTCTTAATCAGCAGCGCTGGCCACAGCTTAAAGAAGCCAATTGGTTAATATGCATACGTGTATACTGACATAGACATGTTCAGTTCAAAAACCATAATATTGTTTTAGGCTTGCCAAGCAATTTTTATATTGGGGACGACAACTGAAAACGCAGTCTTCATGTTTCTAATGCTTTCTGATGGTACTTCTCAGAATGCAAAAAGATGTGTGGCTGGGACCTCTAACTTTAAGAATAAACTTTTGTTCATTGTATTAGCGCTGTACCCATTTAAAAAAAACTATTAAAATAAAAGAATTTCCAGCTTTACACACCATTGTTTACAGAAAGAAACAACTTGAAATGACAGGCATGGAACATCCATAGTCTAAATCCAAAAATACAATTAGAAGAGGACCAATGTTATAAATAACGGATGGATATTAGTTATTCTGTAATAAAGCTATCTAAAGTGGCAAATGGCAAACTCAGCGGTCCAAGTCACTGTGGGTCTAGCATATTATAACTATTATTTTGCTGTTGTGGCACTTATATATATTGGTCTCTCATGGTACATGAAATATATACGGTTATACATCTACTTATGAAGCATTAGTTAGGTTATTATAATGCACACAAGAAGAGAATCGAGTTGAATCTGGGTTCTCTGAATGACAATTCGACTAGTCCAGTTTTACAGTACAGCCCTTAATTTGAACTTGACAAATGTATCAATTTACATTGATACATTGTGGAAAACGTGTAATTTGCAATGGCAAATGATGGACTGGTTTCTGATTATCAAAGCTGGCTCTCAAGGGAACTAACCGGGCTGCAAAGCTGAAATCTTGCTGAAAAAAAGGACAACATTTTGTCCAATGCCGTTTTCTGCTACAGTATTGCCTGAAGAACAACATCTGATGCTGAGTTCTGACAATTTCCTAATATGTACACCACACATGAATGCTCTCAATTCTATTATTTGTTGTTATTTGTATTTCTTTTATTAAGACTGAGGAAGATCGCAAGAATTTAGTGCGTCTCCAGGACCTGATGGACAAACTCCAGCTGAAGGTCAAATCCTACAAGAGAACTGCAGAGGAGGCTGTAAGTACTACAGATTTGAAGGACAGGATGTATTTTGGCAACATTGATACATATTAAAAACACACAATACAATGCACTTCAATATTTTCCTAGGAGGAACAAGCGAACAACAACTTGGGTAAGTTCCGCAAACTGCAACATGAGCTGGATGAAGCAGAGGAGAGGGCCGACATCGCTGAGTCCCAGGTCAACAAGATGAGAGCCAAGAGTCGTGATACTGGTTCCAAGGTCAGTGCTATTTCATTTATTTGTACATTTAGCAGACGTTTTTAGTACAGTAAGTCATCATAATTGCTATGTTAATAGAAAATGTTTCAAGCACTCATAATTACTAGGTTATAACACACAATGCAAAGTACACATTTCTGCCAGGATGTACAAACATACAAGTAAATGCCAGGGATCCAAGAGGGGATTGGATTCGAACATTATGCTTAGTGAAGTGGATTAGAGAGGAGAGGTGGTCGGGGCTAACAGAGGACAGCTATGCAGAGTCCAGGTGAACTCTAATTTCATCCATACTTATGATAAAATAAATGTTATTCACATACTGATAGTCTGTGTTCATGGTCTCCAGAAAGGACACGATGAAGAGTGAGACTACAGCATGCTTCAACACAACTCTTGATGGCAGACATGAAGCAGAATTCATATAATGTATACTGCTTTTGTGCACGAAAATAAAACTTTACAGTCCAAACACAGAATTTGTCCTGTCTTTTCATTAAATAAATTATTGTTGTTTTATTTTCTCATATACCATGTATGTAAGATTTAACACCACATTTTAATAGATTAGTAAGTATACTGTACCAGCTCCAGGGATTCTGATTACACATTTTAGTATTTAAAAACATCCATTGTATCCATTCTGACATATAGGCTGATTTTGAGAAGTACCGTAGAACAAAATTTTATGAAGAAATCCTAAATTTTGTTTGCTTCTTATTTCTTACATTGAGCCAAAAACATGGAATTAACTGAATTGAAAGAAAACAAAGTACACACATTGCTTTAATAAGAGAATGTGTCATCCTTGGTTTTCTTTAATGTTTCCAGGAAGCTTTTCAGGATTTCACCTCAGCTCACTAACTGAGTCAAATGCCTTAACATCTATTGTGTGGTACTATTACTGTACTAATTATTCAGGAGGATACATAACAATTCTTTGTCACATTCACACATATTTAGTTCAGTGTTATAATAGTAAAGGGTCAATTTTGATGTAAATCTAACAAATGCATGTGCATCTTTATCTTGCATCTACAGTATATTTATGTAGACCACTGTGACATGTAATCACAATGGGAACATAGTATCTTATTCCTGAGAATGTCTCATCACTAAAAAAAAGGCTTGTGATAGCTTGGATTAAACTCAGTGATTATCAGTGACAGACAGTTGTACCTGTATCTTTTCAGTGCTTGTAAAAATCAACAAGTGATACTACCAGTTAGCAAAGTGGAGATCACTCATGAATTGAGAAAGACGACACACAGTGTTGGTCATGACTGATAGTCCTACTGGGAAGCACCACACAATGCTAATATTTGTGATCTTCTGAAATATATCACCTTTTAAATCGTTATTTGGAATTCCCCTTTGCTTTATTGATTCTGTTGTTCGAATATTTGTATATCTATTAAATGTGATAGTGATTATTTGTACATTTATTAAATACATTTCCTTTGTGTGTTCTCTTCCCTGTGTGCTTTCATATTCAACCCCCTACACGATGCCTAATTTGTGTCTTCATTGAAAACAGGATTCTAACAGGAACCGCCTCTTCTCTCACCTGACCAGTCTGTATTTCAGCAGACAAAAGAAAGACTGGTTGTGAAAAGTTATGTCGTGAAAAGTTATGACGTTCTACATGGTGTCGGAAGCATTTCTGCAATGAGACAGCAAGACAGCTGAGTATGGGGGGCCTCCTAACATAGAGTGGTATGTTCCACCCTGGAAGCTCTGCTATGAACCTCAAGGTTAGAGACAGGCTCTGTACACATGAGGTGTGGAGTTGTGAAAGTTCAGAGGGGGTGAAAGTAAAATGAAACCCATGGCAAGTACAGTGAAGGGTAAAGCACTTTCCTCCTATGATGTATCAAGCCATATTAATAACTTGTAGACACCTCACACTTTCTACGACTGAACAAACAGACACTTGACAGTCTTCTTGACCTATGGCTGTTAAGAAGTTGTGAATTCAACAAGACTGCTCCTTAGCAGCTCTTTGTGATCTATTGCTTGACCTCTACAAAGTACTTACTGTATATCCACAATACATAACTGTTTTACACACACTATTCCATACTACTTTAAGAAGATGTACATGTTGAGACTGCATGTATCTCACTTTATTATATTAACCATGTAAACATTCTGTCTTCATGCTGTTCTCTAAAAATATACATCAGAGCGATAAAGAAGCAGTGGCAACTCACAAGCCCATCGTCCAAATCAGGAGATGCAGGGCTGGATGATGGCTAAAAATGTGTTCAGGTCAACTCCTCCTCTCCACTTCCAAACAATAGACCACATAGGTCTTTTGTTGTCTTGTGACACACAGCAATCAAACTAAGGTCCATATTTGGATTGATGGAGCCTTATATAATGAGTAAAACTGGGAGAAGAGTCTCAGCTTCAATCCATCAGGTCCCTAGGCTGCCTAGAGGGATCAGACAGATCAACACTGGCCATAAGACAACAAAAGGCTTTCTCGAGTCAGCATTTTTAGGGTCTCAAAGCCCTCTTGAAGCCAACCTATTACAGGTATGTATTGCACGTTTTGTTTTGCATGATTATTGAATCCTTATGATCCTTTACTGAAAGCTAATTATAATTTACATTAAGTAATTAACACAGGTACTTGTTTCTCAGGTCGACCTTAGCAGCCTTAGACATGGGAGATGCGATAATGGCAGAATTTGGGGTGGCAGCCTCTTTTCTGAGGAAGTCGGATAAGGAGCGCTTAGAGGCGCAGACCCGACCCTTTGACATGAAAAAAGAATGCTTTGTGCCTGACCCCGAGGTGGAGTACGTGAAGGCCAAAATCACTGGAAGAGATGGTGACAAAGTCACCGTTGACACAGAGCTGGGAAAGGTATTGTTCATCGAACCACAAAACTCTATGGGATGAATATCACTATCATGGAGAGTTGTGGCTTGATCCTATTCATTTTATCCAAGGTCAAAGTCAAGTGTTTTATTCACATGTACATCATAACACAGGGCCATTCTGAACAGTGAACTTCTTGTCACATGGCAGGAGACAGTACGCAAAAAAAAAGTAGGCAAAAAAGATAAAATAGTAAGAAAATTACAAGAAATAATTGTATTTATATATATATATGCATTAGAAATATACATATATACACACACATATACACACATATGCACACATACTTATACTTAGATATATATATTTTGAGAGGCACAGTATACATAATACAATAACAATATACATAACGATAAAAAATATTCAATGTAATGTTGAATCCAGAAGTATGGAATATTGAGTATTATAAATGTACAAGTGAGGGCAGCAGTAGCAAAAATATGGCATATGGCATGTAATAGCAGAAATATACATAAGATAAGAGAATCAGAAGCATATGTATCCACAATATTTTAATATAGCATAGGGAATATGGTATATGTAGCCAGAAGTAGTTGAATAATCTAAATATTATCATTGTTATAAATATACATGTAAAGTGATCAATATGATCAATGAGATTGGTGTTGCTGGTTGAGAAGCCTGATGGCCTGGGGGAAAAACTGTTTTTGAGTCTGGTAGTCTGTGCCTGAATGCTCCGGCAACGTCTACCAGACAGCAGCAGCGTGAACAGTCCATGGCCTGGGTGGCTGTAGTCCTCAATGATTTTACGTGCTTTCCTAAGGCATCGTGTGTAAGATGCTTTGCTAGGCTGGGAGATGGCAGCCGATGATGTGCTCCGCTGTCATCACCCCCCTCTGGAGGGCCTTGTGATCAGCAGCGGAGCAGCTGCTAAACCAGGCAGTAATGCAGCCAGAGAGGATGCTCTCGATGGTGCATCTGTAAAAGGGGACCATATTACAGACCACATTTGATAATTGACAGACATTAAAACAATAAGTATACATACCACAAAACAAGCCGAATTAACACTAATTACGAATGGTGTCAACAGGGTGGAACAATCTTATAACCTAAAGTAACAAATAAAAAAAAAAGTTATACTGTTAGATACATATGCATTTTATGTGTTGTAAGATTGTGCGGTCATGAAAAGAAATGACAAATTATAACGATCAACTGTGTTCTGTAAATCAGACAGTAACTGTCAAGGAGGTTGACGTCCACCCCCAGAACCCGCCCAAGTTTGATAAAATTGAAGACATGGCGATGTTCACCTTCCTCCATGAGCCTGCCGTGCTATTTAACCTCAAAGAGCGCTACGCAGCCTGGATGATCTACGTGAGTCCTCTGAAACCATATTAATATATAAAAATAATAATTACAATGCAAAGCATTTACTTGACACAAACACATCTTCCTCCACAGACCTATTCAGGGCTGTTCTGCGTGACTGTCAACCCCTACAAGTTGCTGCCGGTGTACGATCAGTCAGTAGTCAACGCCTACAGAGGGAAGAAGAGGAGCGAAGCTCCTCCCCACATCTTCTCCATCTCTGACAATGCCTACCAGTACATGTTGTCAGGTAAACAGTATAAATGAACATGTACATGAGATTGAACAATGTAAGCATGTACTTTATAGGCCTAAATATTGTATTTTTTTGTCTTATCTTTCCTGATGATTCCTGATTTCCTCCCACAGACAGAGAAAATCAGTCTGTTTTGATCACGTAAGTCAATCAAATGTTTTCATTGAGAATACATTTTTACACGTAAGGTATGGCAACATTCTATATGCAGTGCTAAATCTTAATGTTGCAATATTGCTTTCTAGTGGAGAATCTGGTGCTGGGAAGACTGTAAACACCAAGAGAGTCATACAGTACTTTGCCAGTATTGCAGCTGTTACTGGGAAGAAAGAAACTACAGGATCTGAGAAAAAGGTACCAGCTAACAGACATTTGCCACTTGACCAATAAGCATATAAAGTATAGAATAATTCCTTCCATTTCATTTCTTCCACCGGTTCACCCCAGGGGTGCGTCCTCTCACCACTTTTTTAGTTTTGTATGAGTGTCAGTATCGTGAAGAGGGAAGACATACCAAGTTTGTGGATGATTCTGTCATTGTGTCCCTGCTCAGTAATAAGGAAATTAACCATGGTCAGTGGTGGATTCAGTTGGTGACAAATTTAGTAATGCTCCTTCTTGGACAAAAATGTGTCTAAAACAAAGATAATTAGAATTTACTTTTGGAAGAAGCCTCCCCTTACTCCTCCTGCCATTTGTGTCATGGCTGTCGACGCTTTTTCAGTAAAAATATCTGTGGACAATAATAGATGACCAAATACTGTATTTTTATCAGAAGCTCCAAAGTTGAGTCTGTTTTAACTTTCTCTTTTATTTGCTGGTTTGAGTCGGTACCTTTAAAAACAGGAACAGGTTACAAAGTATTGTTAGATTGAGCAAAATTGCAGGCACAAATCTAAATTACCACTCCCAACAGCACATAGGCAAAGCCACAAAGAAGGCACAGTCAATCCTTTCTGACCTTCACCTCGTCACCTCTTCACCCCCACACACTGGAGCTAGCTGGTTAGCACAGGTCTTCTGTACACGTCCAGATACGCCATCTGGACCTGCGGCCTTTCCTGGTGTTCACCCTCATCAGAGTCCTCCTCATGTCGTGCTTGGTCACAGAGAATGGAACTGTCACGGTCTCGACCGTGTCTCCGGGCTCACGGTGTTGGTGGGCGTGGCTCGGGGCTCCGGTGCCGCCCCAGCGTCATTAGCGGCACCTGCGCTGCGCTCGCGCCTGCCATTGATCAACAATTAATCTCCGTATAAAAACCCCGGCTTTCCACCCACTCGTTGTCGGATCATTGTTGCAATTACTATCTGTTGCTGCTACTGTTGATTCTACCCGCATGGATCTCGATCGTCTCCAGCCAGCCGATCACCTCCCTGCCTGCCTGCCTGCCTACCTGTCTGTCCGCCTATCCCTGCCTGCCGCGCTCACCACCCGTCCCGCTGGCTTCACCCCCGGTTCCTCACCGTTTATATTGTAAATAAACACTCTGTGCTGCATACCTCCGAGTCTGGGTCTTGCGTTTGGGTCCACCACCCGGACACCGCAGCAGGAACTCACTTCAACTACGGTACCGCAAGCAGCGTTGTTGCTAGCCTTGAACCGAGCACACAATGAGTTCAGATCCTCCGCTAGGGATGCGTCAGCACTTAGTTGAGGGGCTTCTGCCCCAGTAGTCCGTGATAGTCTGCCATAGGCGTCACGCTGATCCATCTGCGAGTCCGCTCTGCATCTGCTGAATATAATCTTTGAAGATGCGGGACCAATGGATCAAAAAACACTTTCCTTTTTAATAATATCATGTAATTTATGTATATTGGTGTAAATTGTTTATGTTGATTGGTGTGTCTTGATTGTTGATTCTATCACTGCCGTCTGTGCAACAAATCGCCCTGGATAGTAAACCTTACCTTACCTTAGTTAAACTAAATATGTACAGTATTTATTGCATTAATAACAATGTGGATTCATGTTTACTTGTAGGGTACCCTGGAGGATCAAATCATCCAGGCCAACCCAGCTCTGGAGGCCTTTGGGAATGCAAAAACCATTAGGAATGATAACTCCTCTAGATTTGTAAGTACACATTTCCATTCCTGAACATTAAGCAATTTCTGAAATATGAAATCTCTGTGGTAACAATGTTAACCTTTCCAATACATAGCATTAAAGGAATACTTGGGAAATTAGGTTTTTTTCCACTTGGCCATAGTCAAATGGGAAGCACTGTCATTTATTTTCTCAATCAGCCCACTGCTGGATTGAGCCTAGCATAAACATTGGACTCAATTCAGCGGCGAAACATAGTTGTCATGTGTCCTGGCGCAAGATGTTTTTATCACTCATCCACGTGTGAAGGTGGGAGGGCAGGGAACAGTAACACAGGAAGAGAGAGCTGGAGTTCTTCCTAAAGAATGCAATAGAGGCAGCGCGCCATCATTTAGGGCCGAATTGGTTGCCTTTAGATATGCGTTTGCATTATGGCGAGTGTTGGTTGCGCAGGTCCTCAGCAATTATTGCGTTCGTAAGGATGACATAGTAGTAAGATGCAAAACACACATCAACAGTAGGGGCAGTGTTGGGGCAATATGGGGATCAGGGGTCATGAGGCAGTGGCAACAATGGCGGAACATTTTGAAGAAAAGCTTGACAATATCATGATGTGCTTGATTGAGGAGCCTTAATACATAACAGTCACCATATTTATTATTTACATGATGCAAGTGCAGTCTACCAGCCACCAACTGGTAGGCTTATCAAACCATCATACATCTGGGTGGACACTCCCACTTCACAGGAGGGTAGTCACATGAACATTCTGAAACTGCTTGTAATAGCTGAACACACTCACACCTGATTGTAAAATAGGGGCCGGAAACAATGGCATAGCAGCGGCCCCTGCTTTGATTTTATACGTAGTCTGCATGGATGTGGTGTTCTCTCACAGATAAGAGTGTGATTGAATGTTGTTGAAGTTAAAATTAAATGTGGCTTGGCATGACAACATTTCATTCATATGTGATGATAATCTGCCTTCAGATGAAGGCAGATTATCATCTGACTTCACCTGGATAACTTGATTGAAGGCAAACTCAGTCAAATCGAGCATGGGGCTGATTGAGAAACAAAGGGTACGGTGCTTCTCTTTTGACTTTGGGTAATTTTAAATCATGTTGATAAGAGGGATATTATGCGCTTCATGTTTTTAATCTTTTCAATTAAAAATTTTTCAAAGGGCAAATTCATCCGAATCCATTTTGCTATCACTGGAAAGCTGTCTTCAGCTGACATTGAAACTTGTAAGTCTAAAGAAGCAAGATCATAGTGACTACACAGTATTGGTTTTCAATTTACATTTTATAATTTTACATTGGCATTAAATCTAAAAAACAACATTGCAATTTTTTTCCTACTTGAATTGCTTGTTATTTTTTCTACATAGATCTATTAGAGAAGTCTCGTGTCACCTTCCAGCTTAAGGCTGAGAGAGACTACCACATTTTCTACCAGATCCTCTCACAAAAGAAACCAGAACTCCTAGGTTAGTATCTAAGTGAACAGGGTGTGGTAGTCATTGCACAATGGCAAACTATTCAATTAAAGATCCAAATGGAAGGAAACAACAATATGTAGAGCACATGCATATGTGCAACCCTCCTGACTATCTTTTTTATTTTATTTTTTTTTATTGAGCAGCACTGGTGCTCCCAAACTTGTCTATGAGCACCAGCAAAAAAAATCAGGGGCACTAGAAATCAGGGGGACTTTTTCCCTTTTGCTTATTTTTTAATTACATGTGCTGTTATACAATTGTATATTATCTAACTATTCTATCCCACAATCAATCAAGCTCCACAAACATAAGGGCCAGATGCATAACCTTGGACTCCTAAGATAGATACAGATACAGAGCACAATATTTGGTTTCATATGCCACCCAAACGGTCGCAGTCAGCAGGGTTGATGTGCAATTTTTATTTGAAAGTGTGTTAATCTATATAATGTTTAATGGTCTTCCAGAGATGCTGCTAATCACCACCAACCCATATGACTACCAGTTCATTTCCCAAGGACAGACAACAGTAGCTTCTATAGATGATGCTGACGAGCTAATGGCTACTGATGTAAGTAGTAAAATAGTAGATGAGACAGATACAATGTGCTACTATATTTCTGTCTCTAACCATTTAATTGTATTGTGTTTAGGATGCATTTGATGTGCTGGGTTTCACCCAGGAGGAGAAAAATGGCATTTACAAGTTGGTAGGTGCCATTATGCACTATGGAAATATGAAGTACAAGCAGAAGCAGAGAGAGGAGCAAGCGGAGGCTGATGGCACTGAAGGTGACTGATTCAATTAGCAATTAAAAATCTTTGTGGACATAATGCTTCAGTTTCATTTTGCTTTACAGATGTCGACAAAGCCTCATACCTGATGGGTTTGAACTCTGCTGATGTCATCAAGGGACTGTGTCACCCAAGGGTGAAAGTAGGAAATGAGTGGGTCACAAAAGGTCAGAATGTACAGCAGGTGAGGTTTACTATAACAAATGGAAAATCTCCAAGTCAACTACAAAGTGCATGGTTAGTTCACAACAGTTAAAGGTCCTGTATATAAGAATCATGAATCCGTTCAGAGACTGAAGTTGGATTCTAGGCTTCTCCATTTAATTTGAACAAACGTATTCAGAATACACATGACGTAAAGTGCGACAGTGGACTGTCGTTAACAGTCTTGGTGTCCGTCTGTCCAACATTTCCCCCCCCCCCCACGCAATCTAGGAGGGGTACTGAGTGGTCACAAATCCCTCAGGTGTGGGCCTTGTGTGCAACAATGACCACTGGCGGTGGAACTTCATGCTGTGCCTGAGGGGCTGGGGTTTCTGCGACCTTAAACCGTGCAGTCGACAGGACTGTAGCGACAGGCACACCCTGTCCTGGGCAAGGGGGGGCCTGCACCTTATGCAGGCAACCAGCATGCCAAGAAGCCTGAATGAAGCTGGGCCCGTTGGCCCTGCGGCTTTCCTGGTGTTCACCCTAATCAGTCCTCCTCATGTTGTGCTGTTAACCCGTTGGCCATCCTGAACGTGAGCCAACCAAAAAGGCTGGAGCTTGTTGTGGTGGGGCCATCGGATCCCAACCCAATCCGAGAAAGCGATGGCCGGTAGCCTAACGCGTCGGGCCCTGTCGAACCGGTCCTTCGTCAGGCGCTGGCGTGTGGTGATTGTGGCTCGAACTGGGTGGACCGGGGCCTGAGCCAGTGTAGGACGGAGCCTATTCAGAGGCAGCGGGAGCTCCTGCCCCAGTATGAGGGAGGCTGGGGAGACTCCTGTGGTGGCGTGACGGGTGGCCCGATAGTGCAGTAGTGTCTGGAGGAGACGGGTGGGGAGCATGCACCCTTGTGCCTGGTGGGCCCTGATGCCATTCATCCCTTTCCCCACCAGGTATGAGGACAGTTCATGGGAGACCATTTGGGGGCCATTGTCGGTCGTGATTGTCTTGGGCAGGACCCAATGTGCGAACAGGGAGTCGAGGATGTCAATCAACACCTTGGCTGTAACAGAGCCCACAGGTGTCACCTGTGACCACTTAGAGTGGAGGTCGTAAACCACAACGAAGAACTGCTGATGATGTGGCAGCCCATGCAGCTCGCCACAAATGTCAAGTTGCAGGTGTTCCCAGGGCTGGGACCGTGGAGGGCACTTTGTGGAGCGGTAAAATGTTCTTTTTGTAGCTCACAGCCTCTGTGAATGCTGTTGTGAGTTCCGAATACACGTCACTCTGCTCCGAAACTGTCCAGGAGCAGTGAACGCGTCTCCCCTCGTATACATCTTCCAAGCCGGCAGCTAGGATATATGTGTTGAACGAGCAAATCCAGCGAGACCACGGTAATGGTGGCTCCCCCGGTAGGACTAGGAAGGGAGATGGTGGTTGTACTGTATAAATCCACCACTGTCGGTCTTGTCTGTCTCAACTGAAGAACATGCTTGACTGAATTCCTACTGACCAGTAGATGGCAGCACACAATATGAACCAGAGATCAATCAAATGTTGTTACTGTAATGTTTTAACTTTAACTTATCAAGTTTAACTTAACTTATTTACATAATAGTTATTACAATTACTAAATGAACTGTAAAAGCAGCAGTGGTGGTTGGGAAAAACCATCTCTTGTTGCCAATGTTGCGTTTGCAAATAACCGGAGCTGTCGGAGGCTAGTCTTCTCCATTTAATTTGAATCCATTCAGAACACACGACGTAAAACAGAATAGTCAGTCACGTAAAGCAGGCAGCGGACTGTCGTAAACAGTCCCTAACGTAACAGTCTGTGAATGTCCAGGCACAACATAATTATGATTAGAGCTAACTTTAGTTTCTGATTGTTATTGTCCCACGGAGCTCTGAGTGCACTTAGAGCTCCAGCAGGCTGCAGTTCACCCAACTGCCAAAGGGGTCAGTAATGAGAAGGAATCCGTGATTCTTACAAATACGTACATATACGTGCATTTGGATGATAACATGCACCAAACTGAATGGTACAGTATGAATGTCTATGTGTAGCTTTAATGTAAACCTTTGTTTGGTGAAACTAGGTGTACTACTCCATTGGTGCACTGTCCAAGTCAGTGTATGAGAAGATGTTCAATTGGATGGTTGTGAGAATCAACCAGACTCTGGCTACCAAGCAACCTCGCCAGTACTTCATTGGTGTGCTGGACATTGCTGGGTTTGAGATTTTTGATGTAAATATTGACATGGTCTCTAAATATGTAGCATAAATGTGGTGAGTGTGAGGACAATTTTCTAACTGCTGCACTCTGTCCTCCCATTGAAGTTCAACACGTTTGAGCAGCTGTGCATCAACTTCACTAATGAGAAGTTGCAACAGTTTTTTAACCACCACATGTTTGTCCTGGAGCAAGAGGAGTACAAGAAGGAAGGCATTGTTTGGGAGTTCATTGACTTTGGTATGGACTTGGCAGCCTGCATTGAGCTCATTGAAAAGGTTGGTTCAAGTGTGTGGTCTAATTACAATTAGCATTGACGCATTTCTTCAACTACAACTTCAAGAGATCTATTTGTTTCTTTTCTTTCAGCCCATGGGTATCATGTCAATCCTTGAAGAGGAGTGCATGTTTCCCAAAGCCAGTGATGCAACTTTTAAATCCAAGTTGTATGACAATCACCTTGGGAAGAATCCCAACTTCCAGAAACCAAGGATCATTAAGGGAAGACCAGAGGCACATTTCTCCCTGGCTCACTATGCTGGTATTGTTGATTATAACATTGGTAACTGGCTGGTGAAGAACAAGGACCCGCTCAACGAGACGGTGGTTGGACTCTACCAGAAGTCAAACCTGAAGTTGCTGGCTATGCTGTTTGCCGGCTACTCTAGTGCAGACTCGGGTATGTTATTATTTTTTCTTCTGATATTTATACAAACCCAGTTATGGCACACTGTCGTATGGCAACAGGTTATTTATATTTTACAGAGTCTGCAAGTGGTGGAGGAAAAAAGAAAAAGGGTTCGTCCTTCCAGACAGTGTCTGCATTACACAGGGTAATTTTACCTTACATGTCACTTAACACTTGGTGTAATAGTATGCAAAAGTCACAGTTAAGTCTGTACCTTCATTTTGAAGTCATTGTTCAGTATGATTTCGAGATAGCCGAAAAAAAATACATGACATTAAACATTTATATTAAACGTATACAATTATATTTAACATTACTTTCCTGAACAAAGGACATAAAGGCACAGAATTTTCTTTAAAAAATACCTAGCTTGAAAATAAATCAGAAAAATGAATTGTCTGCAGAAAGTGCAGATCTGCCGGCACTAACAAGCAGTTTAAAGCTGCAGATGAAAAAACGCTAATAATGTGTTGGCTTTATGGCTGAAATATGGATGAGAGGGAACATTGTACCAAGACTCAATCACTTTCCACATGTGTTTTAAACCATGAAATAAACCTGTTATAAAATACAGTACATTTGTTTTGGTTATATCTAGCTTTCAAATCGCAGTTTGTGATGTTATGTGTGTTCTTATAACGCACAACAAACCAGATTTTGGATCATGACATGCCCCGAACTGAACTGAACAGTACGGTACGACTAGGCCTATATGCACCACTATACCTTTACTGTGTTAAGTGAAAATGTACTATGGTTATTGTTGTATACTACTTATACTTGGTTTGTTATACCTCTAGTTAAAACGGAACGGGAGTCAGTTATTATAACAAACGTAATTTTAGTGTTATAATCTGGACCAGTGGTGGAACGTAACTAAGTACAAAGTTTAGGTACTTTATCTTCATATTTATCTGTTGCAACATTAAAGTGCTGAACACATTAAGGTATTAATGATCATAATCCATATTTTATTTTGATGCCAATATACAGCATGTACAAGTAAGTTCAAGTATTTCTAGTCTGGTATTACTACTTTTACTTACAATCTAAGTACTTCTTCCAATCCTCTTCAGGATTCATCATTACAGACTGATACATATATACAGGGGGCGTGATGGATATATAACTTGTGTAGTAATACACAAGGTATGTGTGTGTGTAATCCTGTCTTATTTGTTTTACATCATTATATTTCCACCCCTTAGGAGAATCTGAACAAGCTTATGACCAACTTGAGGTCCACACACCCTCACTTTGTACGCTGCATCATCCCCAATGAGAGCAAGAACCCTGGGGCCATGGACAATCCTCTAGTCATGCACCAGCTACGCTGTAACGGTGTGCTGGAAGGCATCAGAATCTGTAGAAAGGGCTTCCCTAATCGGATTCAGTACGGCGACTTCAAACAAAGGTAAAAAGTGAAGGACAGGTAAAGCTGTATGACAACTAGGAAGGTGTGTACCAGTCTAATTCCAATAATTCTAACTTTGTTAGAATTTGTTTGTTTGTAATATCTGTTGATTTCAGATACCGTATTCTGAATCCCAATGCCATCCCAGAAGGACAGTTCATTGACAACAAGAAGGCGGCAGAAAAACTGCTGGGCTCCCTTGACATTGACCATGAACAGTACAGATTTGGACACACTAAGGTTCGAGCAGGGTGAATTGGCAGATAAAGAAAATGTGAATTATTTTTACTGATTTTATTCTAATTGCAGGTGTTCTTCAAAGCTGGTCTTTTGGGTGTTCTTGAGGAGATGAGAGATGACCGTCTTACCCTCATCATTACTGGACTTCAAGCACGATCACGTGGACTACTCGCTCGACTTGAGTTCCAGAAAATTGTTGAGCGCAGGTTAGAGTAACAACCATGAAGTTTGTATTAGGGATGGTTCATGATTTTCACATTTTCAAATGATGTAAAAGATTTTTTGAACAGTTTAATTTAGCTTTTACAGGCACGGTGCAGACAGGGCAGAATAGAATTCACGACAGCGCGTTGAATACACGGATAACGAGTAAACATGTACTCACTAAGTAAAATCTGCGATAGGTCAAAATATCCCCAATGGATATAACATGAGACATATCTCGTTAATTGCATTTTAATTAGGCTAGTTAAGGGCATGGTACTTATTCGCCTATTGTGCAAAAATATTGACCAAACAATAGCTGAGATGAGTACTGCTGCCCAACAGCTTCACTTGGATTCCCTGCCTCTTCAGCAGTATACATCGATACACGTGTCTGTAGTTCCCCATGTCAAATCTCAGTATTTTGGAGCGAGAATATCTATTGAATATACAATATCTTTCTACAAAGGTGAGGGCCAACTTGTAAAACAGATTTGAAAGATCTGTGAAAATTATTTTGTCTCATGTGCAAATAGAATTTTTGAACAGGCAATGTTCTAAAAAATATTTACATGGAATTCTTCACAGGGATGCCTTACTGGTGATCCAGTGGAATGTGCGCGCATTCATGGGTGTCAAGAATTGGCCCTGGATGAAGATGTACTTCAAAATCAAGCCTCTACTGAAATCAGCTGAAACGGAGAAGGAAATGGCCAACATGAAGGAAGAATTCCTTAAACTAAAGGAGGCGTATGCTAAATCAGAGTCCCGCAAAAAGGAACTGGAAGAAAACATGGTCTCACTGCTCCAAGAGAAGAATGACCTGCAACTCCTAGTCCAAACTGTAAGAAAGACCAAAGTGTGAATCTTGTGTGGCTTGTGGCTTCAGTATTGGTGGTAATTAATAATTCTGCTTGTCATCAATCATGAAGGAGCAAGACAATCTCTCAGATGCCGAGGAGCGCTGTGAGGGTTTGATCAAGAGCAAGATCCAGCTTGAGGCCAAATCCAAAGAGCTGACAGAGAGGCTGGAAGATGAAGAAGAGATGAATGCAGAGCTGACTGCTAAGAAGAGAAAGCTGGAAGATGAGTGTTCAGAACTCAAAAAAGACATTGATGACCTGGAGCTCACTCTGGCTAAAGTAGAAAAGGAGAAGCATGCCACTGAGAACAAGGTCTGGTATAACATTAACCTAACAAATTATATTATACAATACTATATTGAAGTATACTGACTCGAGAATTCTTTAGGTTAAAAACCTGACTGAGGAGATGGCAGCATTGGATGAAATCATCGCCAAGCTGACCAAAGAGAAGAAGGCACTTCAGGAGGCTCATCAGCAAACACTGGATGACCTTCAGAGTGAGGAGGACAAAGTCAATACTCTGACCAAGGCCAAAATCAAGCTGGAACAGCAGGTTGATGATGTGAGTATGACCTTTACCTCTTCATTCTGACTCCATAAATAAAGTGGGTTTTCATATCTGCCTTCTGAGGCTGCAATCTAATCAAATCTGCAATCTAAAAATTTTTCTTTCTTCAAAAAGCTTGAAGGATCCCTCGAACAAGAGAAGAAGATAAGGATGGACCTTGAACGAGTGAAGAGAAAGCTCGAAGGAGACCTAAAGTTGACCCAGGAGAGTGTGATGGATCTTGAAAATGACAAGCAACAAATGGAGGAGAGAATCAAAAAGTAAGAAAAAAGCATTGAAGGAAAATCTACCACTGCTATGTGATAGAAAGGCACATGATAATGCCATACCTAAATTTCACTTATTTTACAGGAAAGACTTTGAGATTAGCCAAATCAACAGCAAAATTGAGGATGAACAAGCAATGAGTTCTCAGCTCCAGAAGAAACTGAAGGAGCTTCAGGTAATGTCACCTCTGCAAAAACAACAAGCTCTTCCAAGATTCATTTAGACCCCACTCACACATCAGTCTCATGACGGTCTAAACCTAGCTCACATTTCCTATTAGTGGCTGAACAATCAAATGCTTGCTGAAAAGGGTGGGTGAAAGTACTTAAAAGGATGTGAATCCAAATAAAAACAAATATTTGCAGGCCCGCATCGAAGAGCTGGAGGAAGAGCTAGAGTCTGAGAGAGCTGCCCGAGCCAAGGTAGAGAAACAGAGGGCGGACTTGGCAAGAGAGTTGGAAGAGATCAGTGAGAGGCTGGAGGAGGCTGGTGGGGCCACTTCTGCCCAGATTGAGATGAACAAGAAGAGGGAAGCAGAGTTCCAGAAGATGCGCAGGGACCTTGAAGAGGCCACTCTGCAACATGAAGCGACTGCTGCTACATTGAGGAAGAAGAATGCAGACAGTGTATCTGATCTGGGAGAGCAGATTGACAACCTGCAGAGAGTCAAGCAGAAGTTGGAGAAGGAGAAGAGTGAACTCAGACTAGAACTGGATGATGTATGCTCCAACATGGAACAGGTCGCCAAATCGAAGGTGAGTCTAATTATGTAGATTGACAACAATCAATGTTTTATTCCTACTGTATGTCTATCAATAATTTTGGTCTGGCAATTGTTTTCAGACAAACTTGGAAAAGATGTGCCGCACTTTGGAGGACCAGTTGTGTGAATACAGGACAAAGTCTGAGGAAGGGCAACGTACCATAAATGATTTCAGTATGCAGAAAGCAAAGCTTCAAACTGAAAATGGTATGATCAAAAAAGAATAAGAAAAAGATAAGGATGGAGCTTGGACATAAAGCTGTGCAAACATACCAAACAATGCACAATCAATGTACTATATGATTAAGTTCTACAGTCGAATATCTAAAAATGTACTGTATATTAATATGCCAAAACTATCTTAAAATATTGTCTATATTGTCGTCTCAAAGTCAGCTTTTAAGTTCAGTTTTCTAGGGCTGTCGTCTGAATCCCTGCCCCCCTTTGCTGTGTTGTGTAGTTTGCACTCGTTCAAAGTCTGAAGTGCCATAGCTTCACGAAGTTGTACCATTACCGTAATTTGAATGTATGGTAATTGGTCACCCACTTTGTTAAGTAGGGAAAATGGATGCCTTGAAGGACTAGAAACCAATAGACTGCAATTATGTGGTATTGCAGTGGATACATTGATAACCCTTAACATAATTAGAAGTAAATTATGTATTTCTGTTTGTCTGTCACTTTAATGTTTGCAAGACAATGTAACACTACAGATAATGGAGAGGGGGTATCGTTATAGAAACATTTCAATCTCACAGGTGAATTTGCCAGGCAGCTGGAGGAGAAGGATTCTCTTGTCTCCCAGTTGACCAGAGGGAAGCAGTCATATACCCAGCAGATTGAAGACCTTAAAAGACAACTGGAAGAGGAAGTCAAGGTATGTCAAAGCTGATTCTTCATCTGATCAAAACTGATTTTGTCATGTTTTAATCAGCTTGTATGATGACATGGCAGGCAAAGAATGCGCTTGCCCATGCAGTGCAGTCTTCTCGACATGACTGTGACCTGCTGAGGGAGCAGTTTGAGGAGGAGCAGGAGGCCAAGGCTGAACTACAACGCAGTATGTCCAAGGCCAACTCTGAGGTGGCTCAGTGGAGAACCAAGTATGAAACTGATGCCATCCAGCGGACTGAGGAGCTAGAGGAGGCAAAGTAAGAATTTAAAGGAAAACAGTGACTTATTTTCTTCTTCTCAGGGTGTTCTCATCTCACAATAGAGTACCTCGAATGGGGCGATTGAAATTGGTGAGAGTGGACGAGACTTAAAATAAGAACTTTATTAATCCAGAAGGAAATATTCTTGTGCCAGTTTGCATAGCAATGCAGTACAACAATAGTGAAATTGACAGAATAATAAAAATAAGCCAACAGATTTACAAATATACAATGTCAAAATATATAGGCAAGATAATCAGATGGCAAAAACGATTTGGCATAATTTCAGTGAGGAATATTGCACAAAATGTTAAGGTAATGTAGGAGAGGTATTGGACAAAGCCCCCCCAAAGAATCGCCACCTTATCGTGGTGGGGGGGTTTGGGCGCCCCCGTGACCCTGGGAGCTGTGTTGTCCGGGGCATTAGCCCCTGGTAGGGTCTCCCAAGGCAAAGTGGTCTCAGGGGAGGGGCCAGACTAAGAGCGATTCAAAGACCCCATGAAAAGACTCCCGGAAAGAACAGTCACCTCGCCCGGACAAGGGAAACCGGGGCACCCTTCTGGAGCCAGACCTGGGAGGGGAGCTCGTTGGCGAGCGTCTGGTGGCCGGACCTGGATTCACGGGGCCCGGCCGGGCCAAGCCCGAAAAGACAACGTGGAGTCACCTCCCTGTGGGCTCACCACCTGCAGTGAGAGTCATTGGGGTCGGGTGCATTGTATACCGGGCGGTAGGCAAAAGCGGGGTCCTGGGCGTGCGGATCCCCGTCATCGCCGACTGGTTCTAGGGACGTGGAACGTCACCTCACTGGCGGGGAAGGAGCCGGAGCTGGTGCGGGAGGTGGAGCGCTACCAACTAGATATGGTTGGGCTCACCTCCACGCACAGCACCGGGTCTGGAACCAAACTCCTGGAGAGGGGCTGGACCCTCTACTTCTCCGGAGTTGCCCAGGGTGTGAGGCGCCAGGCGGGTGTGGGGATACTCACAATCCCCGGCTGAGCACCGCTGTGTTGGAGTTCTCTCCGGTGGACGAGAGGGTCGCCTCCATGCGACTACAAGTCGCTGGGGGGAAGGCTCTGACTGTTGTGTGTGCTTACGCACCAAACAGCAGCTCAGAGTATCCGGCCTTCTTGGAGTCCTTGGGTGACATCCTGGAAAGGGTTCCATCCGGGGACTCCATAGTTCTACTGGGGGACTTCAACGCACACGTGGGCAATGATGGAGAAACCTGGAGGGGAGTGATTGGGATGAACGGCCTGCCCGATCTGAACCAGAGTGGTGTTTTGTTATTGGACTTCTGTGCTAGTCATGGACTGGCCATAACAAACACCATGTTCGAGCATAGGGTGGCTCACAAGTGTACCTGGTACCGGACCACCTTAGGCCAAAGGTCGCTGATCGACTTTGTAATCGTATCAGCAGATCTGCGGCCGCATGTTTTGGACACTCGGGTGAAGAGAGGAGCAGAGCTGTCAACTGATCACCACCTGGTGGTGAGTTGGATCAGATGGCGCGGGAGGCTGCCAGACAGACCTGGTAAACCCAAACGTGTAGTGAGGGTGAACTGGGAACGTCTGGTGGAAGCCCCTGTCCGTAGGGTCTTTAACTCCCACCTCCGGAAGAACTTCTCGTGCATCCCGGGGGAGGTTGGGGACATGGAACCTGAGTGGGCCATGTTCAGAGCCTCCATTGTAGAGGCTGCAGCTCGTAGCTGTGGTCAAAAGGCTGTCGGTGCCTGTCGTGGCGGCAACCCAAGAACCCGTTGGTGGACACCAGCGGTGAAGGAAGCCGTCAGGCTGAAGAAGGAGGCCTTTCGGGCCTGGTTGGCCCAGGGGTCTCCTGAAACAGCAGACAGGTACCGGGAGGCCAAAAGGACCGCAGCTTCAGCGGTTGCTGAAGCAAAAACCCGGGTGTGGGAGGAGTTCGGGGAGGCCATGGAGCAGGACTTTCGGTTGGCCTCAAGGAGGTTCTGGCAAACTGTCCGGCGACTCAGGAAGGGAAAGCAGGGCTTGGCTCAGGCTGTGCTCAGTCGGGGAGGAGAACTGCTGACCCAGACTGAGGATATTGTCGGGCGGTGGAAAGAATACTTTGAGGAGCTCCTGAACCCGACCAGTACGTCCTCGGGGGAAGAGGCAGAGTCTGAAGACTCGGGGGAAGTCTCACCCATATCCTTGGTAGAGGTCGCTGAAGTAGTCAAAAAGCTCTTCAGTGGCAAGGCGCCAGGTGTGGATGAGATTCGCCCTGAGATGCTGAAGGCTCTGGACATTGTCGGGCTGTCGTGGCTGACACGCCTAGTCAATGTAGCGTGGAGGTCGGGGACAGCACCTGTGGAGTGGCAGACCGGGGTGGTGGTCCCCATTTTCAAGAAAGGGGACCGGAGGGTGTGCTCCAACTATTGGGGTATCACACTGCTCAGCCTCCCCGGGAAAGTTTATTCCAGGGTGCTGGAAAGGAGGCTCCGGCCGATTGTCGAACCTCAGCTTCAGGAGGAACAATGCGGTTTCCGTCCTGGCCGTGGAACAGTGGACCAGCTCTTTACCCTCGCAGGGTTGTTGGGGGGCGCATGGGAGTTTGCACATCCAGTCTACATGTGCTTTGTGGACTTGGAGAAGGCCTATGACCGTGTCCCCCGGGGAATCATGTGGGGGGTACTACGGGAGTATGGGGTACCGGGGCCGTTGGTACGTGCCATTCGGTCCCTGTACGAACAAAGTGCGACCTGCGTCCGTATTCTCGGCACAAAGTCAAGCATGTTCTCAGTGGGTGTTGGACTCCGCCAAGGTTGCCCCTTGTCACCGGTTCTGTTCGTGATCTTCACGGACAGAATCTCAAGGCGCCGCCGAGGTGAGGAGTGTGTCCAGTTTGGGGACCTCAGAATTGCATCTCTGCTCTTTGCAGATGATGTGGTTTTGTTGGCAACATCAGACCGTGACCTCCAGCATGCACTGGGGCGGTTTGCAGCCGAGTGTGAAGCAGTCGGGATGAGAGTCAGCACCTCCAAGTCTGAGGCCATGGTTCTCTGCCGGAAAACGGTGGAGTGTTCCCTCCGGGTTGGGAGTGAGTTGCTGCCCCAAGCGAAGGAGTTCAAGTATCTCGGGGTCTTGTTCACGAGTGAGGGCAAAATGGAGCGGGAGATGGACAGACGGATTGGTGCAGCGTCTGCAGTGATGCGGGCGCTGTACCGGTCCGTTGTGGTGAAGAGGGAGCTGAGCCGGAAGGCGAAGCTTTCGATTTACTGGTCCATCTACGTTCCAACCCTCACCTATGGTCACGAGCTTTGGGTAGTGACCGAAAGAATGAGATCGCGGATACAAGCGGCCGAAATGGGTTTCCTCCGCAGGGTGGCTGGGCTCAGCCTTAGAGATAGGGTGAGGAGCTCAGACATCCGGAGGGAGCTCGGAGTAGAGCCGCTGCTCCTCCGCATCGAAAGGAGTCAGCTGAGGTGGTTCGGGCATCTGATTAGGATGCCCCCCGGGCGCCTCCCTTTGGAGGTTTTCCGGGCACGTCCAACTGGGAGGAGACCCCGGGGCAGACCCAGAACCCGCTGGAGAGATTATATATCTCGTCTGGCCTGGGAACGCCTCGGGATCCCCCAGGAGGAACTAGAGTGTGGCTGGGGAGAAGGAAGCCTGGGGGGCCCTGCTTAGCCGGCTGCCACCGCGACCCGAACCCGGATAAGCGGACGCGAATGGATGGATGGATGGATGGTATTGGACATGACATTAAGAATTTTGCACATGATGATGTAGTATTACAGATAATATTTATAGATAAAATAACAATAATAATATAGCACATGATAGAGTATTGCACATGATGTTGGTCAGTAATAATGATAATAATTGCACGTAATACTGAGGAAAAATGCACATGATGTTGAATGCTAATATTGCGCAGTGTTCAGACTTCGTGTGTTCAGAGGGAGCAATATTTGTTTCCCTTAGATGGGTTCAGTGGTGAGCGGCAAAAAAGAGGGAGGGACTTCAGATGGAGGATTATATTAGATATCAGTTTCTGTTCAATGTTTCGGCTATTGCCTTGTCAAAAACCTTTATTCTACTTTTTATTTTTTTTTTGTCATGTCCTTATTTCTCTCAGCTCAGGAAGTAACAAATTGCATTGCAGTAGACTCAAAACATTGGACCATTGATGTACATTTTCACAATCAGATCAATGGAGACGCAAATTCTCAATCAATGGAGAAGGCAAATCCAAGTGGTCTCAATGATGACATTTCTGTGATTTCTTTGCAGAAACAGAGTTGATGTTTCAGACTTTTTTTTTTTTTTTTTTTTCAAACACATACCAGAAAATAGCAGAATATGTTCTCTGTCAGAAGGCAACATATATAGCTACAATTTAGAGATTTACATGAGACTGGTTCTCTGGCTGATAGGAAAAAGCTTGCCCAGCGTCTGCAAGATGCAGAGGAAGCTGTGGAAGCTGTCAATGCCAAATGCTCCTCCCTGGAGAAGACTAAACACAGGCTTCAGGGTGAGATTGAAGATCTCATGGTGGATGTGGAAAGATCAAATTCTGCTGCTGCAGCTCTGGACAAGAAGCAAAGAAACTTTGACAAGGTAACCGAAAATACAATGAACATACAGTATACAGTATATGTAAAGTGTATGATTGTTTGTGGATGCATCCATTTGAATTATACCAGGTCCTGGCTGAGTGGAAGCAGAAGTATGAGGAGTCCCAGACTGAGCTGGAGAGTTCCCAGAAGGAGGCCAGGTCACTTGGTACTGAGCTCTTCAAACTCAAGAACTCTTATGAAGAATCTCTGGACCACCTGGAGACCGTGAAGAGGGAGAACAAAAACCTCCAAGGTGACAAGGCTCCTTAATCTGTAGTTGGAGTTAATTATAGAAGAATCATAATAAAACATTTACCATGAGAAACAATTTTATCACAATAGAGGAAATTTCTGACCTGACTGAGCAACTTGGTGAGAGCGGGAAGAATATTCATGAGCTGGAGAAGATCCGTAAACAGCTGGAGCAGGAGAAGGCCGAGATACAAACTGCTCTGGAGGAAGCCGAGGTGAGTTTGATAAATAATTACCGAAATATTAATTCAATATACAGTATGTTCACACAAACTAAAGCACTCCACTTGATTGTGTTTTTCCTTTCAATCCTGAGACCTAGCTACCAATAATCTCGAACAAATTCAAAAAATTGAAGCATATCTCGTAGAATACCCCAAAATAATTAGCTTCTTACATAAATTACTTCCCAGGGGTCCCTGGAGCACGAGGAGGGAAAAATCCTTCGGGCTCAGCTGGAGTTTAACCAGGTGAAGGCTGAAATTGAGCGCAAACTGGCAGAGAAGGATGAGGAGATGGAGTTGGCCAAGCGCAATCAGCAGCGAGTGGTGGATACCCTGCAAAGCTCCCTGGAGGCTGAGACTCGCAGCAGGAATGAAGCCCTCAGAATCAAGAAGAAGATGGAGGGTGATCTAAACGAGATGGAGATCCAGCTCAGCCAGGCCAACAGGCAGGCATCTGAAGCTCAGAAGCAGCTCAAAGGTGTCCATGCTCACCTGAAGGTAAGTTGGAGTAATATCTATATCTGTATTTAGGATAGCACATTTGAATGAAATCCCAAGAGGCATTCAACTATTTTCTGTCTTTGTAGGACTGCCAGTTGCAACTGGATGATGCTCTTCGTGCCAATGATGATCTAAAGGAGAACAATGCCATGGTTGAAAGACGCAACAATCTTCTGCAATCTGAACTTGATGAGCTGAGATCTCTGGTGGAACAGACTGAAAGAGGTCGTAAACTGGCTGAGCAGGAACTGCTGGATGTCAGTGAAAGAGTACAGCTGCTCCACTCTCAGGTAAATTTAATTCAAAATGGTAAAATATCAGAACTTCCTGAAAAATTAGTCCCACTAAAATCTGACTCATGATTATAGAACACCAGCCTGCTGAACCAAAAGAAGAAGCTGGAAGGTGATACAGCTCAGCTTCAGAATGAAGTTGAAGAGGCTGTGCAGGAATGTAGAAATGCTGAAGAGAAGGCCAAGAAGGCCATCACTGATGCTGCCATGATGGCAGAAGAGTTGAAGAAGGAGCAGGACACCAGTGCTCACATGGAGCGCATGAAGAAGAACATGGAGCAGACCATCAAGGACCTGCAGCACCGCCTGGATGAAGCTGAGCAAATCGCCATGAAAGGCGGCAAGAAGCAGGTCCAGAAACTGGAGGCCAGGGTGGGTATTCATAGATAATATTTCCATTCACGGTCACTGGAAAATCTTAATGTGATGATGCTTAAGTGTAATGCTTGTCTCGTAAAGGTGCGGGAGCTAGAAGCTGAAGTCGAACTTGAGCAAAGGAAGAGCAGTGACTCAATTAAAGGAGTCCGGAAATATGAGCGCCGCATCAAGGAACTGACCTACCAGGTACGTTGTAATGATATGATTAGGGCTGTCAAAGTTAACGCATTAACGCCACAATTTTTTTTTTTACGCAATTACGCAGTTTGACCTTTTGATTCGTTTATCACCGAAGTACTTCAAGCAAGGACGTGTTGTTTAGGACGTTGGTGGACATCACAGATGTTGCGCCAAGGATGCGCAATGACGCAACCGTGAGGCACGCAACGGGCTCCGAGTCAGTGTCTCTGGGGGGGGTCCGTTAATTCACGGTTCTGATGGGGGGTGGGTGCTCCGTTCATTTGGAGCACCCCCCAAATTAACTAGATAAGATTCTGAAAATGTTATTGCCCTGGAAGTGGCTACAAATATATACAAATATTGGATTTTTTTTATTGTAATAAAAAATACATTCGGATGCTGCTTATTTTCCATTCATATGGCTACAACACAATACACTGCTTTTCACTTGGAAAAATCATTCAAGTTTGAGCCAATAAACTTGGGATTAATCACAATTAACTACACAATCATGCGATTAATTTTAATCGTTTGACAGCCCTAGTTATGATTTATTTATAGTTATCGTAACTATCAAGTACATTATAATGTTATAATTACCTATTATAGTTATACCGATTGGGTGTGGTGTTATAATGAACTTTTATAGTAACATGAGTTCTCTCTATTCTTTTATTCTTTTCATCAAGACTGAGGAAGATCGCAAGAATTTAGTGCGTCTCCAGGACCTGGTGGACAAACTCCAGCTGAAGGTCAAATCCTACAAGAGAACTGCAGAGGAGGCTGTAAGTTCTTGGATTTAAAGGACATGATGTATTTTGGCAACTTTCATGCATATTAAAATCAAGTAATACAATTCACTTCAATGCTTTCCTAGGAGGAACAAGCGAACAACAACTTGGGTAAGTTCCGCAAACTGCAACATGAGCTGGATGAAGCAGAGGAGAGGGCTGACATCGCTGAGTCCCAGGTCAACAAGATGAGAGCCAAGAGTCGCGATACTGGTTCCAAGGTCAGTGCTATTTTGTCCATACTCAGAAGTCTGGTATTTGGCTCTATTTTATTGTGAAAATAATTGTTATTCAGGTACTGATAGTTTGTGTTCATTATCTCCAGAAAGGACATGATGAAGAGTGAGACTACAGCGTGCTTCAACACAACTCTTGATGGTCGTTCCATTCCTGGTCGTATGTTTGGGACAGAGAGGACATGAAGCAGATTCAGAATATGCATGTGCTTTATATGTCCTGTCTTTTCACTGTATTCAAAATATATCTTAAAGCAGAATGCACACACGGTGGATGTGTTTTTATTTAATGTCATATTTTGTGAGTGGGATAAATGGCGTGTTATTGTAAAGTGAGATAGTATATTGTTTGGTTGTTTTTTATCAGACAATGTTTCTGGTGATGAAATGCATCATGTTCCAACAGAGTAGTTAGTTTACCCACTGAGGGTTTGGACTGCACATTAAAAAATAAATAAGCATTATCATCAATGACCCACCCACACGATCGGTTTCTAGGTAAATTTCCCCCCCCTATGCCATCAGATCAGTCTGGGTCATGGTCTTGTTAATTTGGTCAGTTAGTCTTCATAGTCTGTCACTCCCACAAGCAACACAACACACACTACGGACACCCAACTTTTAATAACACACTAATTTCCCACCCATAATTTGCTGCCAATAAAAGTGGGAGTGTCTGGGGCACAGTTCTCTGCATCCTGTGGTAAATTCTAAAGCCGCCAATCAGAGCAGCTTCTGGTCATGTGCTTGTTAAGACGTTACGTACTCCCATACTCACTAATTTGGCCGGCGCCCCTCAACCAGAAAGTAGCCGAAGTACATATTGTATTCACACAAAAATAAACAAATCTATTTCGAACCATTTTTAATGAATGCAGACTAACATGCTGGTGCATGTTGTCCTGGACCTAGTCAACAGCCTTGCAGCAGCGTTCTGGATGTGAAAAGGGAATTACAGTAGTCCAGGCGGGATGATACAAAGGCATGAATAATCATCTCCAACTCAGCTTGTGACACAACTGACCTGAGTTTGGCAATGTTTCTATGATGGAAAAAACATGTACGGGGCAATGACAATGTGTTGATCGAAGTACATAGCCTGATAACACCAAGATTCTGAAATTTTGACCGTACATTTGAGGAAAGGGACCCAATACACTGAGCAACCTTGGATATGATACTTTCTGAGGCAATAATAGGAACCTCAGTCTTGTCTGCGTTAAGCTGCAGAAAGTTGTTGGCCATCCAGTCTTTAATGGCAATCAGACAGTTGTGCAAAACAGACTTTTTTCAGTCTTATCTGACTGAAAGATGTACAGCTGAATATCATCAGCGTAGCACTGATAAACACCTTTGAACCTGCTAATAATCAGTCCTAGGGGAAGCATATACAAACAAAATTAGATCGGAAGCAGTTGCAGACATGTAGGGACCAACCGACACAAACACTCCTATCCGAGAGATAGGAGAACCCACCCACTGCATTCTGATCAGAATGCAGTGATCAACAGTATCAAAAGCTGCACTAAGGTCCAGCAGCACCAAAACAGAGCATTCATCCACATCAGAGGACATATCATTAGAGACTCTGAGAACAGCTGTTTCAGTGGAATACTTCTGACGGAAAACAGACTGGAATGTTGTGTGCATTCAGAACAGCAGTGAGCAAGAACTCTTTCAAAAAATTTGGAAATAAAAGGCAACTTGGATATAGGCCTATAGTTTTTGGGCAGGGATGGATCAAGGTTAGAGAGGCTGAACAACTGCATGTTTAAAATATGATGAGACACAACCAGATTGCAGTGAGCTTTCAATAAGAGACACCAGGCCCGGACCAATAGACCCAAGTACATTTTTAAACAAAGACGTTTGTAAGATATCTAAGGGGCTTGACAACATTTTCATAGTGCCCACCAGATCAATGAGGTCTTGCAGGGAAATGGGAGAGAAGCCGTTCAAAATTGACGGCCGGGTTGGGCAGACGGAAGGGGCGTGGAAGCGGGGCTGATGCTTGCCCTAACATCTCTAACCTTATCCACAAAGAAGGAGAGAAAGTTACCGCAATCCTCATTTGAAATTACAGGCACATCAGGGGGCGCAGGAGTGACAATCTTGTATATAGTGTCAAATAGGACTTTAGGATTTTGTTTATTGGAGGATATTAGGTTAGCAAAGTAAGAAGCCCTCGTATCCTTAACCATATTGTTAAAACCAGTTTAGAAGTCTATGCAATAGATACGGTGAACTTAGAGCAGAGTGGATTTCCACAGTCACTCCACCGTCCGACATTTACACCTGAAACAATGAACAGGGTCGTTTAACAAGGGGGATGAATTGACAGAGGGAATAAGTCGAGTTTACAAGGAGTCACTTCATCCAAAATGGAAGAGCAATGCACATCAGCATGAGAAGTCTGCACAGCGCTTCAGTCAAAAGCTGCAGAAGATTTCTCTGCTGAGAGGCGATTTAAGAAGAATCGCCACCTTATCATGGTGGGGGGGTTTGGGTGCCCTCGTGACCCTGGGAGCTATGTTGTCTGGGGCATTAGCCCCTGGTAGGGTCTCCCAAACCAAAGTGGTCCCAGGGGAGGGGCCAGACTAAGAGCGATTCAAAGACCACATGAAGAGACTCCCGGAAAAATCAGTCACATCGCCCGGACAAGGGAGACCGGGGCCCCCTTCTGGAGCCAGAACTGGGAGGGGAGCTCGTCGGCGAGCGTCTGGTGGCCGTGTCTGGATCCACGGGGCCCGGCCGGGCCAAGCCCGAAAAGACAACGTGCAGTCACCTCCCTGTGGGCTCACCACCTGCAGGGAGAGTCATTGGGGTCGGGTGCATTGTATACCAGGCGGTAGGCAAAAGCGGGGTCCTGGGCATGCGGATCCCCGACATCAACGACTGGTTCTAGGGACGTGGAACGTCACCTCACTGGCGGGGAAGGAGCCTGAGCTGGTGCGGGAGGTGGATCGGAGGAACTAGATATGGTTGGGCTCACCTCCACGCACAGCACCGATTCTGGAACCAAACTCCTGGAGAGGGGCTGGACCCTCTCCTTTTCCGGAGTTGCCCAGGGTGTGAGGCGCCAGGCGGGTGTGGGGATACTCACAAGTCACCGACTGAGCGCCGCTGTGTTGGAGTTCTCTCCGGTGAACGAGTCCTTGGGTGGCATCCTGGAAAGGGTTCCATCCAGGGACTCCATAGTTCTACTGGGGGACTTCAACGCACACATGGGCAAGGATGGAGAAACCTGGAGGGGAGTGATTGGGATGAACGGCCTGCCCGATCTGAACCAGAGTGGTGTTTTGTTATTGGACTTCTGTGCTAGTCATGGACTGGCCATAACAAACACCATGTTTGAACATAGGGTGGTCCACAAGTGTACCTGGTACTGGACCACCTTAGGCCAAAGGTCGCTGATAGACTTTGTAATCGTATCAGCAGATCTGCGGCCGCATGTTTTGGACACTCGGGTGAAGAGAGGAGCAGAGCTGTCAACTGATCACCACCTGGTGGTGAGTTGGATCAGATGGCGTGGGAGGCTGCCAGACAGACCTGGTAAACCCAAATGTGTAGTGAGGGTGAACTGGGAACGTCTGGTGGAAGCCCCTGTCCATAAGGTCTTTAACTCCCACCTGCGGAAGAACTTCTCGTGCATCCCGGGGGAGGTTGGGGACATGGAACCTGAGTGGGCCATGTTCAGAGCCTTGTAGAGGCTGCAGCTCGGAGCTGTGGTCAAAAGGTTGTCGGTGCCTGTCGTGGCGGCAACCCAAGAACCCGTTGGTGGACACCAGCGATGAAGGAAGCCGTCAGGCTGAAGAAGGAGGCCTTTCAGGCCTGGTTGGCTCAGGGGTCTCCTGAAACAGCAGACGGGTACCGGGAGGCCAAAAGGACCGCGGCTTCAGCAGTCGCTAAAGCAAAAACCCGGGTATGGGAGGACTTCGGTGAGGCCATGGAGAAGGACTTTCGGTTGGCCTCAAGGAAGTTCTGGCAAACTGTCCGGCGACTCAGGAAGGGAAAGCAGGGCTTGGCTCAGGCTGTGCTCAGTCGGGGAGGAGAACTGCTGACCCAGACTGAGGATATTGTTGGGCGATGGAAAGAACACTTTGAGGAATCCCTGAACCCGACCAGTACATCCTCTGTGGAAGAGGCAGAGTCTGAAGACTCGGGGGAAGCCTCACCCATATCCTTGGTAGAGGTCACTGAAGTAGTCAAAAAGCTCTTCAGTGGCAAGGTGCCAAGTGTGGATGAGATTGGCCCTGAGATGCTGAAGGTTCTGGACATTGTCGGGCTGTCGTGGCTGACATGCCTAGTCAATGTAGCGTGGAGATCGGGGACCGGAGGGTGTGCTCCAATTATCGGGGTATCACACTGCTCAGCCTCCCCGGGAAAGTTTATTCCAGGGTGCTGGAAAGGAGGCTCCGGCCGATTGTCGAACCTCAGCTTCAGGAGGAACAATGCGGATTCCGTCCTGGCCGTGGAACAGTGGACCAGCTCTTTACCCTCGCAGGGTTGTTGGGGGGGGCATGGGAGTTTGCCCATCCAGTCTACATGTGCTTTGTGGACTTGGAGAAGGCTTATGACCGTGTCCCCCGGGGAATCCTGTGGGGGAGTATGGGGTACCGGGGCCGTTGGTACGTGCCATTTGGTCCTTGTACGAACAAAGTGCGAGCTGCGTCCGTATTCTCGGCACAAAGTCAAGCACATTCTCAGTGGGTGTTGGACTCCGCCAAGGTTGTCCCTTGTCACCGATTCTGTTCGTGATCTTCACGGACAGAATATCAAGGCGCAGCCGAGGTGAGGAGAGTGTCCGGTTTGGGGACCTCAGAATTGCATCCCTGCTCTTTGCAGATGATGTGGTTCTGTTGGCTACATCAGACCATGACCTCCAGCATGCACTGGGGTGGCTTGCAGCCGAGTGTGAAGCGGTCGGGATGAGAGTCAGCACCTCCAAGTCTGAGGCCATGGTTCTCTGCCAGAAAACGGTGGAGTGTTCCCTCCGGGTTGGGAATGAGTTGCTGCCTCAAGCGAAGGAGTTCAAGTATCTCAGGGTCTTGTTCACGAGTGAGGGCAAAATGGAGTGGGAGATGGACAGACGGATTGTTGCAGCGACTGCAGTAATGCGGGCGCTGTACCGGTCCATTGTGGTGAAGAGGGAGCTGAGCCAGAAGGCGAAGCTCTCGATTTACAGGTCCATCTACGTTCCAACCCTCACCTATGGTCACAAGCTTTGGGTAGTGACCGAAAGAATGAGATTGCGGATACAAGCAGCCGAAATGAGTTTCGGAGTAGAGCCGCTGCTCCTCCGCATCGAAAGGAGTCAGCTGAGATGGTTCGGGCATCTGATTAGGATGCCCCCCAGGCGCCTCCCTTTATAGGTTTTCCGGGCACGTCCAACTGGGAGGAGACCCCGGGGCAGACCCAGAACCCGCTGGAGGGATTATATATAATAACTGTCCAGCCTTATGATAGAGCATAAAACAATCACTGAATTCAGACATAAAATAACAATTTG
Source organism: Coryphaenoides rupestris (assembly GCA_002895965.2). Lineage (NCBI taxonomy): Eukaryota > Metazoa > Chordata > Actinopteri > Gadiformes > Macrouridae > Coryphaenoides > Coryphaenoides rupestris. Next base: position 253,523 of record PIJE02000467.1, on the reverse strand, counting down.
AGCCAGGGGGGTATAAATAAAATATAATAAATACAATAAAATGGACAACTTTGGTCATCTGCAGTTCAAACGAGGTCATACAGCCAAGCAACGGATACATCAGGATCAAACAGGTGCTCTAGCAACACAACGACAAGATCAGGTGTGTATCATGGGGCAGTATTATATAACAGCACTAAATCATTGTATTTGCTGACTGAGTAATACATTTTGATCAAACCATGTTCATCATGGCAGGTGGATTTATGCTCTTAATGTTCCTGTATGTAATGGAGCCAGAGGCACGGGAGCAGTGGAGGGGCTTGGGAACAGCAATGATAAATAGGACAGCCCTGTGGTCAGAGACAGCGAGATCCACATTGTGCATTTAAGATGGGGTGGTGCCAGAGGAACAGACAAGGTCCAATATATGGCCTTTAGAGTGTGTAGGGAAGTTAACATTCTGAGTGAGATCAAAACAGTTGAGCAGGTTCCAAATGTAATCTCATGAAAAGATTAATAGAAATCAGCGCATAAAAGTCTCACATGAGATTTAGGTTTCTCAAGGTGCTTATACACACTATCCAAAATAAAAAAGTTTGTCAACCTCCCACCACAACTAAGATTGTGCACTCCAAGCTGATTGCGGACTTTCGGAGGACACAACATCAGAGGACTTGTCCTCCAGGAGGTGTTGAACCAGAGCCTGCAGGATCATGAAGGATCCTCGCCACCCCAACAACAAACTGTTCCAGCTGCTGCGGTCAGGTAGGCGCCTTCGCAGTCACACTGCTAGAACAGAGAGACTAAAACAGAGTTTTTTTCCACAGGCCATCATGATTGAGAACTCTGACCTCACCAGGGCCCCCTCACTGCCCCCCCATGCTCACATACACACACATAGTTAGTACATGCACTCACATAGTTTCACTACATTATGTTTTTTACATTGTTATACTGCCTTTTATATATTTTTTATATTTTTCATTCCTGCTGGTCTTTTTTACTTGAAAAATTGTAAATATTCTGATTCTGATCCCTCCATGTGTTATCTGTATTATTGCTTTGCACATTCCGCTGAGCATCACCACTTTTCATTACACTGCATATCCTCTATGTGCATGTGATGAATAAACTACTTGAATCTTGAATATCGTAGAGTACTAGAGTAGAGTTTCATGCAACAATAACAGGGTCCTTCACAACATATCGACCATGGGCAAGCATGGGTAAGCATGGACAAATGCATGAAAAAAACACAGGAAATGTATGCATATCAAAATCATAATTCAGAGCTCTCACCAAATAATAAAATAGCGGTGCAGTTAAAACATATTTCAAAAATGCTTCAAAAATCTAAACTAGAATATCATGTGGGCCTAAGTGCTGAGTCAAGGAAGTCTGTGCCTTTCAGATCCACTCTTCAATGTAAATTCAAATTAAGACACACAGCTTTGAATATATTATCATTAAACAAACAGGTGGTTTGTACTAGGGGTTGCACGACTGCTGATTTTTGAAGTCGAATTTTTTATCAAATGACCGACAATTCAACGTCATCACACACACAGACACACACACACACACACACACACATGCAGAGAAGAAACATGCAGAGAAAGAAGGGCTGTCCAAAGAATATAAAGTACCAGGCTTATTACATTATGTAGCAAAATTATTAGTGGTGTCAATCGATAAAAAGAATGACTCACATTAATCACAATAATAATCTGTGATTAATCATGAGTAATCACAATACTAGTATTTTCTTTTATTTTGTATTTTGGGGAGAGATAAAACAAATACATGTGTGGTGTAATAAAGAAATGCATCACAAACTGATCAGAGAAAGAAGATTTACATCCATCCATCCATCCATCCATTTTCGTCCGCTTATCCGGGGACGGGTCACGGTGGCAGCCGGCTAAGCAGGGCCCCCCAGGCTCCCCAGCCACACTCTCTAGTTCCTCCTGGGGGGTCCCGAGGCGTTCCCAGGCCAGACGAAATATATAATCCCTCCAGCGGGTTCTGGGTCTGCCCCGGGGTCTCCTCCCAATTGGACATGCCCGGAAATGCATGTCCAATGCATTTCCGGATTAGGATGCCATTCAGCAGTTGTCTCAATATGTGGGAATTGATCTGCGCTCCCACTGTGCATACCATCCCCAAAGCAGGGGGGCAGTAGAAAGGAAGAACGGTACGCTACAAAAACGAAAGCGACGGCAGAGACAGGTATGTCATGGGTAAAGGTCTTGCCACTGGTCCTACTGGCCATGAGGGAATGTTCCAGAGCGAAGGTAGGACTGTCCCCCCATGATGTCCTGATGGGGCGACCCATGCCAATGGGGACAGGTGCATCACACGACAGCAATATGAGCACAGAACAATTCCATCACAGCATGATTGATTACTGTATTAATCTTTCTCGAGCTCTGCAAACCATCTGCTCACAGGTTAAAGAGGCCTTCCCACCATCCAAGGAAGGGCAACTCCACGACCTACCACCGGGGAATTGGATCGTGGTGAAGGACTATCGGAGGCGGGCCTGGCACTCACCAAGGTGGTTGGGACCATTCCAAGTCCTGCTGGTCACCTCATCAGCGGTCAAGGTAGCTGAAAGGGCTACCTGGATCCACGCCAGCCACTGTAGACGGGCACCACCATTGACGACCGACCCGACACCACAAGATCACGATGGACCTAGGCCTGACAACGAGGCAGGATGGCCCACCAGTTGCCACCAACGGTCACTCCAGGGACTCCCAGGCCGTAGGACGAGTCTCCAGTAACCAACTCTTCAGGGGCCTTGCCATCCTTCTCCCCTACGTTGGCATCATCCTCCTCTTCAACGTCACCGTGAGGTGCCAGCCTATCCTGATGGACAGCCGGGACAATGGAACGGGCTCCCTGTTCCAATTGGAATATACCCTTAAGGGTATCAACAGCTTTGATGCCCTCTGTTTAGATCTTCTAAATATTGCTGATTTTAGCGTTATAGTTCTAAGCTACCCCAATTTACAACTGAATCTCAGGGTTTCTGTTTAAAAGATTGCTGCTGTACTTATATACTTGAATGTTTCCATGCTCATTATGTATACATTAACGTTGTATTAAGACACTGCTTGTTACTCCACCTTGTTATACAAGACGTCGTGATGTCATTGACATATAATTTGTATATGTCTTCTCCGGGAGTTCCACCGGGCCCATCCTGAGAAGCCGGGTGGGTCGCCTGGAGGCTCCCGTTGAGGAGGGGGGGGGGTACTGTCATGGTCTCGGCCGTGCCTATTGTATTTCTATGTGCCTCTACCTGTCTGTCTCTGTCTGTCTGTGTGTTGTGTAGGCGTGGTTTCTGATTCCGGCTCCTCCTCGGCTCATCACGCTCTCCTGCTCACCTGGTCTACCCCGCACACCTGCCATCCATCTACAATCACCTACAGGATAAGAACCCCGGCTTTCCACCCACTCATCGCCAGGTCGTTGATTCAGCCAGTGTGGTCAGCAAACATTCCCGGCCAAATAGAAACGTGATTTCTAGCCCTGTGTTTTCCTTCGTTGTTCTAACCGTGTCTCTCCTCTACCCCAGGATCTCTACCCGTCTCCAGTCATACCGCTCCTCTCCCTGCCTGCCTGCCTGCCTGCCTGTCTGTCCATCATCTACCTGCCACACTCACCACCACACTCTCTAATAAGAGAAAGGTAATCAGTGAGAACAGAGCCTTTAATGAAGATTGGACAGACGTGTACATTCTTCTTCCCACGGGCAGTTCAAAACCCGTATGTCTCATCTGTCCGAAGACTGTGGCTATTATTAAAAGCGGTAATGTGAAGTGCCACTACGAGACAAAACATAAGTGTTTTCACCAAACATACCTGCCCAAATCCAAACTGAGGTCACAGAAAATAAACGATTTGAGAGCCAAAAAGAAGAGTTTTGTGCTAAAATCAAGGAAATACCTATATCAGCATCATCAGCCACAAAGAAAAGGTAAATATGAAGCCACATGAAGGATGTGCTAGCCCAGCTGGATTCATAAGGCACTATGCATAGGTTTAGCTGGAGATGAGTGAGATGATGAATACTCAGCTTTTAGAATAGAATAGAATAGAATAGAATTTTATTAATCCCAAAGGAAATTCTTGTGCCAGGTTGCATAGCGATACAGTAGAATAAAACAAGGAAAACAACAGAATGATAAAAATAAACTAACGGATATGCAAATGTCCAGTTAAATATACAAATATGTGGGCAAGATAAGATATTCCGACGGCGAAAACAATTTGGCATAAATGAAGTGAAATATTATTGGACATGACATTAAGAATATTGCACATGATGACTAGAGGAGACGAGAGGGAGTATATATAAGGTTCTTTAACGAGGAGAAGAAAGAAAATAACATTTATTTATTATTAGAGCACATATTATTTATAATCCCTCCGGTTCAATACATATTGTTATACTGTATTATTGAATTGTACTTCATTTATTTGATTTAACTACATAGTGGCAGCCTATAGATGTCGATACGATTACTAGGCTACTTCAATATACAGTATATGGCATCATAACGCAAGTTAGAGATTATGTTGCTCCGGACCTTTGCTTCAGGACATTTTTTTTAACTGGACCTCTTTGAAATGTAATTGAATACCCCTGCACTAGATGGTGCATTGCAAATACAGTGGGCCTTTTCTAATGTCAAGTCAATCACTTTGGTCTCTGCTAGCCATACACTAAGTGCTTTAGCTACCCTTTTTTTAATTTATTAATTGGGAAATTGATTTCACATATATTTTATTCTTTATGCTAGCTCATTTTTCACCTCATCTACTAATGGCCCGGCCCGTCTGTCAGTTTTAAAAACCAAATATGGCCCTTGAGCCAAAAAGTTTGCCCACCCCTGCTCTATGCTGACACTGGGCTCTGCCCTATACCTGTATACCTTTTGTCTGTGGACAGTGGCTCATCATCAGAGTCTGACTCCATCAGTAGGAGGGCCATCGTATTCAGTGGCCCGGTTTCCATTTCCTCTGTGGGGGGCTGTGGTGCAGGTTCCCTGTCCTTAAGCATCTCAGTCAGCTTTCGCCACACCTCTTCCTTCTCTGATCTGGGCAGGCACCTGAGGTCCTTGAATCTAGGATCTAGAGCTGTTGCTACCTTAAGCCATGACATGTTTGTGTTTTCCTTTCGTCTATTTAGGTCCTCTGTGAATGCAGCATTGAAGCGCACTACATAGGCAGGGTCAACATCTGAGGTCTCCATTGCATGCAAGAGGTGGCAGAGTGCTGGCAGCACCACAGACCAGAACAGATATTTCCTCCGTTTTCACCACACCTAAAGCGGACGAGAGCAGTTCCCCTCAAAGGTGGCTTGTACATTGTAGTGCCTTGCAGGTGCCGCTAATTATGCAGGGGCGGCACCAGAGCCCGGAGCCACGGCCACCAACAGCAGGAGCCCGGAGACACGGTCGCGACCGTGACAGTACCCCCCCCTCAACGGGAGCCTCCAGGCGACCCACGATCACCGGGCCGGCACCATCAGGCGGACAACCTGGAGGCAGGGCAGAGGCCGAGCAGGGGCCCTCCGGTGGACGACCTGGAGGCAGGGGTCACCCGGGGTGGCTGCGCCCTCACAGCAGGAACCGGCAGGGGCTGCGGTGGTGCAGCCGGGACCGGGGCCCAGGATGGCTGGCACCTGGCAGCAGGAACCAGCAGGGGCTGCAGTGGTGCAGCCGGGACCGGCAGGGGCTGCTGCGGTCCGGCCGGGACTGGGACCCGGGATGGCTGTGACCCAGCAGCGGGATAACGGAACTGCTGCAGTCCAGCCGGGACCGGGACCCGGGGTGGCAGGGGTTGCCTGCCCCGACGCTGGTGAGCCCGCTGGACGCTACAAGGCCCCCCCAGGGCCAGGCAGGTCCCCAGGTAGCTCGGCGCCGGCTGGGTCTTGAATGTAGGCAGCGGCTCGCACCAGCCGGCCAAGTACTGCCACAGGCTGATTAACCCCAAGCCTGAGTCTGCTGGGTCCATTTGTGGTCGGATCATTCTGTCACGGGGTGAGCAGGAGGACCCAAGCGCAAGACTCAGACTCGGGGTTATGCAGTACTTAATGGTGTTTATTTACGTGAGATAGGTAGGCAGATGAGGGACATACAGGCACGCAGGCAGGTGAGGGACAGACAGGCAGGTAGGCAAGTGAGGAACATACAGGCAGGTAGGCAGGTGAGGGACGGGCTGGCTTGAGACAGGTTACAATCCATACGGGTAGGATCAACAACAGGACTTGTAACACAGAGTTAGCGACAATGATCCGACCACAGTGGGTGGAAAGCCGGGGGCTTAATACTGTGACTACAGTATACATTTATACTGTGATTGATTAATTGTTCATTCACGGCAGCCGTGAGTGCCGCGCAGGTGCCGCTAATTATGCAGGGGGCGGCACCGGAGCCTGGAGCCACGCCCACCAACCGCGGGAGCCCGGAGACACGGTCGCGACCGTGACAGTATGATGACGATCTGGATAATGTCTTGTAGCCCCTGGTCTTCAACAATGTTGATGGGCCTACAGTCCATGGCGATCCATTTAGTGATTGCGTTGGTTAATTCAGCAGTTGTCGCTTTGTTCAGAGACTTGCCCTGGATGAACTCTGCTAGCGTAGTCTGATGAACACGGCTTGATCCCAACTGAGTGGCAGTGCTAGCGGTAACATTAGCAAACATGTGCTTTGCCCGAAGATGGTACTTCAGACTTGTTGTGCTCCAGTGGAAAGAATGCTCATCACTACAATATGTGCACACAACTTTCGTTTTATCTAAATTTCCATCTGGAAGCTTTTAAATCAGAATTTTCTGATATCTCAGGAGATATCTCTTCAGTCATCACGTTATCTGCCTTTGCCATGTAATCACACAGGTATAAATCTGCACTAGAAATAAGGGAGGAATTTTGGGTCAAACTTGCTTAAATTGTATACTTTTTTTCTCATTCGCATTTAGGTTTCCAGATTAATCATGTTACCGTGTTAACGTTGGCAGCCCTGGCTAAAACCCCTACGGTCCCGGAAGAAATCAGATGGATAAAACCAAAATGCATAATAATGACGCGACATAGTTACCAGTCTATTGGGGACAATTCCGATGGCTCTAACGACTCCAACCAATCAATCTAAACTTCACTTGAAAACAACAAGCTATGGCTTATGGATATGGATAAACTGCACATGGATCCACCGGATGGCACAACACAATGTACTTCAACAATCATGTACATCAACAATCATGTACATCCATGTCCTTCATGTTCTTTGTAGATTATAGCTCAATCAGTAGATTAGGCAAGGCACACCATTTTATCAATATCTTTGGGGAAATTGTAGGAATTGTGGAAATAAGGCTTTTGTGAATGTTTTCGTTGTTTGTGTATGTGTTTGTTGTTTTAGTTTTATTTTGTACATTCCCTTGACTACCTCCAGAGTTCATACCGAACTACTCTGTGTCCTAATCTAGGCAATGGCATTTGTGTGATTTGCTTACAAGCGACATTTCATACTTATTGTATTAACTGCTCATGGCTTAGAGTTTGAAATAGGTTTCTTTTTGTAGTGAACCCACGTGTAATAAACAAGGAGGGGACCATTACTCTTAGAATAAAAGTGGGTAATTGTTGGGAGTTGTGTGTGTATTAATTTCCACTTTCCACTCTGTGTAGGCCTACGCTTCACTATTACCTGTTAGCATTGAGAGGCCTTTAAGATGTGCTCACTGTTCTTCAGCTGTGGAAAACAACTGTCCTTGCTTCACAGACAGTCAGTCTGGCAGGCTCTGTTACATCTCCATATGAGACCATAATGCTGATATCTTCTGCATTCTCTTCTCCCATCCCAGAGGCATGACTAGTATGTCCAAAATGCATATAAGCTATATGTATCTGAATAAACTTTGAATCATTCCGGGTGATGCTGCCTTGTGTGACATTGATTCCCAAACTCGCTGCTACACTTACAGACAATCCTGATCCTGAACCGGAACTTCAGCCACAGTAGATGACTCGAAACTGCACATAACAAACACTGATGTGTCCAAGGTTGTGCATCAGGGGATGTATGAATAACTGAGCCCAGGTACTTTGTTCACACCCTTAGTGACAAATGTGCCATTTAATGTGATGTCACATTGCAAATAATCCCCACTTGGAGGTCCTCTGTCACGTCAGAAGGGTTGACGAAGGTGAGGGAAACAATAATGGCTCCATTTCCAGGGCCCTCAACTCCAGAAAACGCATATGAAAATCTTGCAACTCGTGCAGCTTAGTGGTTATTTGTAGGAACGACAGATGTTTTTCATGAGATTATGGATAATGTGAAGAAATCAATAAGAAAGGAGAAATCAATCCATTTAATCAAATTGCCTTCCGGGCCGGATTGGATCAGCTTGTGGGCCGCATGTGAATTTGGATTTCGGCGGGTTAGCATTTGCTAACATTGCATGGCTAACAGAAATGTGAATTCTCCCTCTGGATGCACAATGATGAATGTGTGTCCCTTTAAGCCAAGTTGAATGTCTTTAAAATTTTTATAAATATCTTCAAAATAAAAATACAAGCACACCTGACCTAACCTGACACACCATATGGTTTGCTAGACAGAACCATCTGGGAAGTCATCCTTTGAAACTGTTTGGAAAAGGACAGGCACTATCCAAAATACTTGATTGGATAAACCATCTGTATATCACCACGTGTCGCTGGCAGTAGTTCCTCAAAGGACGCTGATTGGTCCGAATCACTGTGGTTTGGCCACAAGTGGACAACTTGAAGCCTGACCAGACCGATCTTCAGAGAGTAACAGAATCTGACTGCATTAGTGTTTGGTGGTTGGCTTAATTGGCCTCACCTGGCCCAGTTAAGCCAGCCACCAAACACACTCCCACACTGACCTTGCGAGATTGGTCATGGTCTCATGAGGCTACACCTCACTGCCGAGGCCCAACATTTTGGCATTGGTTTCCTGTTGATACCCCAAAAGCTCTAGGAGAATGACTAGACACATTATAATAACAATGTGGCTTGCTTTGCAACCTACTTATTTTGCTATTGATTACCATACCATTTGTTTGCATCAACTATTTACAGAGATGCATATGTAGCTCACAGCAAGGACACACAAGCAAGGACTATTTTCAACCACAGAACCAACTTTTCCCAGCCTGGCTCATCAACGACTGACAGAGACGTGAGCTAATGAAGCAGACTGGTAACTAGCTGGGCATACAGTTGCATAACAACAGCAGCCCAGGACTGCTTAACGTTTGTAAATGTATTTAATTGGTTTCATGTCATTCAAAGAGTTTATTGTTATGATACATTTTCAGAATTAGGTTTTAGTAGACATCTCACAGAAAACACAAAAGTAGTCAGAAAGACCAATATCAGTTCCCACAAAAGAAAAAATATTAAGACCTTTGGACATAATTAGATCCAGTGTGTGCACCTTAGTGTTCTTTGGCACTGCTGTCCATGGGGTTATCAATATGACATTAAAATCACCAACAATCATCATGAAGAATAAGATAAGATAAGATAGAACTTTATTAATCCCGAAGGAAATTCTTGTGCCAGGTTGCATAGCAATACAGTACAATACAATGACACTTCACCTCCATAGACTGGCTTCAACTGCCTACGGAAAAAGAGATGGCGTCCTCCAGGGCCAAGGAATTCAATCCATAGTCACCACCACCATTGTCTAGACACCATCAGGAGGGAATTAATGTCCCAGCAGTCTTCATGGATCAATTGTCCCCATGAAGAATGATCTGATGGTGTCTATTCGCTAAATGTTGTGGTTCCATTGTTAACACTAGCCTCTCCTGATTGATTTGATGGGGCGCATCATTGATTGTTTTATGTGTCTTATGTTTGATATGATATATATTTGGGGGGATTGAGTAGGGCGACTCCTCAGGGATTTTGCACCCCTAAGCTCAGAGTCAAAAAGTGTACATCCTATGTCTTTTCCTAGCCACTTTTCTTCAACCTCGATGGATAATGTCATGAGGACAAGGAAAGATGTGAAGTAGGATAAGTAGCATAAGGACTTTGGAAAAGACAACCATGGTGCTAAGAAAATCCGACTGCACTTGCAAGCTACGTAATAAAGCAACGGGGGATTGTGGATGTGGGCCTACCCTGGTTTAACTATTTTCCGAAGATGGACGACTAAAAGCGCATCTTAGATAAACGTGGACAACTCGGTGACAATTATTAGAATGGAAATAAAAAGGCATATAGCCTACCGGTATACCAGTTACTAAAGAAAAACCAAAATGTTTGTCTCATTGAGTTTGCTCATGGTCACAAATCCCTATTTGTATTATTGTTTACATGACGATCGGTTGTTTTTGTGAAAGGCCAAATGGTGCTTCACTTAAATGTTGCTGAAGAAAGGAATTGTGGAAAGGCATTATTTCCTTTCCTTTTGTAAAGGAAGGTCTGGCATACCCTATGCTAAAATAGATAAGAAAGGAAGTATTGAAGGACTTAGCATTAGCATACCCTTAGCATTTTGAGAAATCAACCAGCTCGTATCATGGATGCCATTTAGACACTTCCGGGTCATGAACTCAGGAAGGTTATGAAACTTTCAAAGCAAAAAAGATTTTCCAACTACAGCCCCAGCATTTACCTATAGGCCTACTGTCTATTCAATGGGCAAGCCTTCTCCGGCATTAGACCATCGAATGACCCATTAACTGAATTCAGATAAAATATTACAAATATCTATTTAATTTGCAACAAAAATAAAGTAGGTTAAATCAGGACAAGTAGACAAATCTTGGGTAGATTATTACTGTATTTTATTCCATGTTTAATAATCACATCACTAACTAACAAGTAATCACAACACTTCTTTTCAAACAAAAATGTATTTCAAAATCAATGAAAACAAAGAAAAGCAAAACAAAAATGGGAAATCAGCAAATTAGTAGATATGTCTACTTTACACATTCCATCGTTGTTATTAATGAGTAAGTAGTGTAGTCTTGCATGTTGGATACAGAAGACTAAGTGGACTCGAGCAGAAAACACAGTTCTACAATGCCCCTTGGTTTAGGTTATCAAGGAGCAGATATTAGTCCAGACGCCAGACCTGAAAGCTACATTGTTTTTCTTAATGTCAATTCTGTTTGTGTGAAGTCGTGTGAAGTCGACATTAGGCAAGGTGTGATATGTTGCACGATTGTTATTTTAAGCACAACATGCAAGGGTGAATGTGCATGAATGCACTGGCGGCTTTCCTATGACATTGAATGCATTTCTCCAATAAATTCCCTTGTTTGCATTATCATATAATCCAGACATATTGTGCCAGCTTTACCACCATGTTATCTAGTTGTCAATGAACATTAGCCATAATATGCAAACAAGTTCAAATACATTTTTCCAATCTGGGAATGAAGACATATTTGAATTTGGTTTGATTAGACAGTTACTGTACTGTATAAGGGGTAGATGCATACAATGTGAGTACTGATTTGACTGACTTAGCCATTCAAATTATGTTTTTTTCTGATGATTTTGTGTAAAATGTAGAAAGCTTGTAGCATGCATCTTCCTGGGCCACCAGTTGTACAGCAGGTTCTGAAAAGACCACATCACAGAGCTAGCTGTTCTTGGACATTGGCTCTGAAGACATTTGATCAAATAACCAATAAACTACTGGTCCACGATGATAGTTATACGTGTCTTTAGTATGTTACATGTCAAAAGATATTCTTTCACTTCAGCAGCCTACAAAAAAAGGCTAATTGTCTCAATAATACGAGTAACAATAATAATTTAGCCATACAAATAATAATAACTGACATTTGTCATTGTTTTGTTCTGATTTTTTGTTCTTTGTGGCAAAGTCGGCTGCATAAACAATAATATATCTATATACATCCATGTGCAATCTGACAGAGTGTTTTGAGTAAATTCATAGATTAAGCATGACTTGAGACAGGCAGAAGGTTTAGTGAACCGAAAACCACCATGGCACAATCCACAATAGTAGCAGCTATAATTTCAAAATGTTCTATGCGAAACCACTCAAAGCATTCCCATGCTAAGAACCGCTTTTTGATTATTTCAATATTATTGATCTCTGAATTGTTGATCGCTCCAGGTAAAAAAAATCGCTCCTTTATTAAAAAAATAACTCAATAGGACATCATTTGAATGTTGTAATTATAGACTAATCAATGCAACCCTTCATTCACATAATCATTAAGGTGCAATTCAATTTTAAGATTCTTTTTCTATGAGGTGATTTTCATTCAGCCATCAAAATACATTAGGGCCAAGTATAACAACATGCTCATAGTAGTCATACGGTTTCAATGTTTACGATGTGAGTACATAAGTTGACGAGACCCCAATTGGTGCATATGTAACATGTATCGGTTAGGAAATGGATTAAAATGTTACGATACAAAGATTAATTAACATTTCTTTTAGAACTAACTACTAACTGGTTAACTGAGATCATCTGCGCTTCCAAGCAACAAGCCCGGATCTTCCGCATTCTGTTCCAGAAACAATTAAAAAAGCTACCTCCGAAACCGTTTTCAACAATATATCTTGCAGTTACTAGTTCACAACTTGACATGTTTTTAATGTATTGGAACAGTGCCTATCTTCTCACATACCCATCACACTGTGTCTGGACAGCAGAAGGCACCATGTTTTGGTTCTGTACGGCCGGTGTCCTAGTCAGACCAGCAAATGTAAGTGTATTCATCTGTGGTTTCTTTTATATTTATCATACCATGCCATTACTGTCACGCTGTTTTACTTGTCAACAAACAAGAGGCAATCACTACTTGTAAATCTTTCTATGATAATTTTTCAATCATCATACAACGATACACTGAATTTCAGATAAATGTAACTATTCGTTGGTTCATTAATCAGTGGATTAAATGAGACTAAAATGAGATCAAAATAAATGCTAACTCTTTTCGCAATAGCAACTAACAAGTGTTGAAAAAAGACTGCACCTGACGTGAATGCATATCAATATCATATTAACACTTAGAATGCCTCTCAGCAGCCAATCACAATGCAAGGTTGAATCAAATATATCACACAATACACCTATTATATTATTGTCAAATGATCTCAATTTGAATGTTGTAACTCAATCTGCTATAGATGATGTGCCATATAAATATAGTACTACTGACATTGATAATGTTTCGAGTCAGATGACATTCTCTCAAGCATCAGCTCGTAATTGATAACTTGCTATATTCTGATGATGCGCCTCTGCGAATCAAATATGATATTTACGTCACGTGCAGTGCTTTTTCGGCAGGCAGTAAACTTTTTTGGCACACCTGCATCCCATTCGAATTGTGAAAAAAATAGGTCCTAAGTCCTTTCCTAAATACTTTAACTTAACCCCATCGTGAGGTCAAGGAAATATGGAAAGGAGGATTCATAAGGATAAAGACAACTGCGCTGTTAGGAGAATCCGGCTTCACTTACACTAAGATACGTCATTATGCGACAGCGCATGTTATGGACGTGGGTCTGCTGGCGAAACTACAATCATCTGAAGATGGACTACAAAAAGTACATCTTGGATTAGAAATATATTAATTCATTACCAACATTGGAATTGACATAAAAAAGCCGACCAGTATAACAGTCACAACAGTGACACGAAATGCTTGTCACATTGAGAGGTTGCTCACACTCATCATCCTGTCCACTCATACATGAATCCCAATTAGTGTTATTCTTTACATGATGATCCAGGTCCAGTGTATCCTATGATAAAGGAGTTATTAAAGGAAACATTGAAGCACCTTTCCTTAGCGTTTAGAGACTTCGAACAGCCCTTATCATGGCTGCCACTGAGGTACTTCCGGGTCATTCACTAAGTAAGGAAACTTCCACAAAAAAAAAGAAGACTATTCAACCAGGGTCCTGTACTTCCATGTTATTCCTCACTGCGAATGAGGCCCAGCGCTACCATTGTGCATTTGGAGGGGCATTCCTGGGGAATGTACCATTTTCCTTGGGGGGATTATTGGCCAAAGTTTCTATAATCAGAGGAATCTCTATGTCCTTCGATTCTTTCGACAACTGTTTATCCGATTGACTTCACACATGGTGGGTGTATTGCTGAGGACCCAAGGAAGTACAGTGTCAAGTTTATTTTTGCATGAACAGATCTCAAATAGACAGACTAGGCACTGCACTGGCGGTATTGCTAAACCCAGAGAATTGCAGTGTTGAGTGTGAAGTTGTTTCTGTGAAGGCTTCTAGAAAAAACTGCTGGCAGCAATACAGGAGGCCACGCAGTCGGCCCATTTCCAACGGGCACATATACAACATATACATGACTCGTACTTAAATATGCTGAGTTACATTGTGAGCTCTGAACTCGTTATGTTAATCAACATTTCCATAAGTTTAAGTTTAATGTTCCATGTCCTTGCGAAATGTACCAGCAAATGTTGCAAGTGTATGCTATCTTTTGAGTGCTGAATGTAATTTAGTATACTTTACATTGCTTTATTGTGATTCAAAATTAGCACTTTTACTCTTGTAAAAATTGCATTAATTAGTCAAAGTACTCTTATCAGTACACGGTATTGGCAAGTACCCAAATATGAGTACTTGGTACTCTGATATATCCCTAAATCTAACAATTATAAATCATCGAATCGCACTGACCCAAATTGCATAGATTTTCAAACCGAATCTCGGTATCAAAGTATCATTGTTGTGTTGGAGCCCATGTGTCAGGTCGTCAAATCGTGCATAATTACCATGTGTTCTTTGAAGTTTATTCAAAGGGGTGGAGTTTAAAACTACATTTGTATAATATGTACAATATTGATAAGGCTGCCACGTGTATATTTCCAATGTGAATATGATCAAGTTCAAGAATGACCATTGAATATGTCCCCTCTGCCCCTTTTGTCCGCATCCTGCCTGTGATCATTTGAACAATGCAGGAAACAACTCCAATAACCATCTAATATTACCCCCAAAGATAGCAATACATAACTATACCACAACACTGCAAGTCATAATGCACATTGGCTGGGCATCTGGGCTGAGCACGATTTTACCTTGCCATGCATTATTAAAGGCAATAAGTGGCAACAATTGAATACATTGCTAATACCATGTATGCATGCATTATCATTCATGAATACTTCTCTAGTCAAAGCTCATTTCCTGCACCAGGTCATTTACTGCACAATTTGTACTAAACACTAAATGGGACAGCACCCATTACTACTCTCAATTACTGGAGGATATATATCTAGCCTCCTTGCTATAGCAACAATGTAGTAAACACCATTGGGTTTTCTTTTGGTAGCTATGACATTCTGTCTGCCTCTGCAGATGGGATTTCGCAGTGTTAAGTATGAACCTGTATCATCCCTGTTCACGGTCATGTTCATATAAGGAGGAAACGAGACACCTAGAAGACACTGTTGCTTTGATTTGAGCTTCTTCCCTGACTAATACCAACACCATTGCTCAACCACATCCACAACTCCAATAATGAAAAGTTTCTTCAATTAACGTCTGTCTCTATAAAAGTTTAACACTTTAAACATATTCTAAAGGAAACCTGATTTCATGAACGCCTACCCTGATCACTCTTTTAAAACATAAAAACATTATCTGTGTTATTTTATTGATGACAGGTTGACAAAATTAGTGGAAGACCATTGTTCGGTAAATAACGCCCATGAGCAATAGCTGTGACCATAGTTTAATAATAATAATAATAGAAATGTTTAGTCATTTCTCAACCTACTCTACCTTCTTCACATTTTTCCTCTCTCTTCTCTCTCTTATGCTGGTGTGACTTGGCTTGAAAAATCCTGTGCATGTTTCTAAGAGTTATTAAATGTTTGAACGGCGAACGAATAGCCACTGTATTGCTTGTAAAAGTAAACAACAAACATGAAGAAATAATTCAAAAGAAAACCAGGTTAAGTACGAAAATAAAAAGATCATAACATCTCTGTTAAGATATTATTACACATCACAAACACAGAATGAAGATGGTTAAATGCCTTTACAGGTCAAAACCTACATGTTAACTAGCTTAAAAAAAATGTTGCAGGGGTTGTACGGATAAAATGTGATGGCTTGTGTTTTCAGAGCAGGGGGTGAGTGGGGTCATAGATGACAGGTCTAGCATTAGCCTGAAGACTTTCTCTGTCGCGTTTATCTGCATTCTCAGCTAGGCCCAAACTCAGCCTATTTATTTGTGGGTACAGCAGGACAAGAAAGATGCAGAGTTGCGGCATTTTGATGATGACGATGATGATGATGATGAGGGTGCCCATGGGAACACAGAGCGAAGGGTCTTGGCTGCTTACAATTTGACTTGAATTGCAGAGCAGTTGAGTTGGGGAATTAATGCAGGGCTTGGGACATCAATATCACTTAATATTCCACTGGTAAAGGGACTTGAAAGCAAAAAAAGGGGACCCCTCCTATCCAAGGACATTTTCTAAGGGGCCGGCGATCAAGACAATTTCTAGTGAGTAAGTCACTTTGGGAGACACGGCAAGCGTTTCGAAGGTAGCTGTAGGCGGGTTGTTGGTGATGCTGTCCCAGCCCTAACTCATCAGGGAACGCTAGGGAAGTATGTACGAGGCTGTCACCCCAGGGTGGGGGGAGGGGGTCATGGTGATGTTGGCAGCGCCGTGGTCCTTGCCAGAGTCCAGCGGTTTTCTTGCCAAGGTTGAGCTTGAGAGACTCAATCTGCTGCAGAAAGGTTGAAGATAAAAACACAGAAGAAGGAAGAGAGAGTAAGTGGGAGAGACACACAGAAAGGAAAGAATAAAGGGAAGAGTGGAAATTGAAAATGGAGTGAGTAAAATTAGGAGGAGGAGGGGTCAGTTGGTGGTGTTGGAGGTGAACCGGGGGCAGAGGGACAGCAGAATTAGATGCCTGTAAAATAAGAAGTCAAAGACGGCAGGATGGTCAGCTACGTGGGATGCGACATGCTAAACACACTCAGGGTGTAACGGTTCCAAGGCCTGACAGAGTTATATGCATATGATTATGCAAACAAATAAGCATTATTCAATCAAGCACATGTCCACCTCAGAGTTCCAGGGAATTTAAACTTAATGAGGCGCTGATGTGGAAAGTTTGGTATGACAGCTCAAAAAACCTCACAGTGGAACACACTGGCGCTAGTGTGCAACGAGCAAATTTTTATAATGGAAGTCAATGGGGAAAAACACTACATTTGGCGTACTACTTACTACTTTGACCACAGGGGGCCTGTAAATTGAGTTTGAATGGTCAGCTCCTGTTTGACTGAAATCTTTGAAACTTGGTATATCAGACTTCTTGACATGCTGACCTGAACACTTTGGCCTCTCATGAGCCACTGTTCATGTTTCGCCCATACCAGCTTTACGCTCCGTCGTGCTGTACCAGAGTTATATTTGGACTATGCCGGCACAAATGGCCCTACATGTTTGGAGGGCACAGAGCATTTGATGCCTTGTGAGCCTACCTAGCCTAAAGGGTCAAATAAAGGTAAAATGTATCTGCAAAGATAATATATACAAAACTGAAAACTGAGAAACAAACCAAATCCTGAAAACAAACCATGGTTTACCTGAACCGTTACACCCCTACTAGTAAAAACAAAACAAATTCATGGGAGATTAATATATTTATATGCATACATGTCAGTCCTCGTAATCATAATTTCAAAAAATTGTGCATCCTACCATAAAAACTAATCCCAGGGTTCATTGAGTGCATGGGGTTTTACTCATTGAACACTCAAACGTCCTAATAATATGAATAAAAGTGATGGCTCCAGTGAAAAAGGAGGCAAAAATGTTCGAATAAGAAGATACACTACTTGACTGAATATATGAAGCGAACACCAGCTGCACAATCGAGCGCGTAGACTGAATGAGAGTCAATGGGGATTTTCCATAATGTCAACTTTAAACAAGTATATGTTTTAGTGTGGTTAAATAAGCCATAATATTGTCATTCTGTGTATAATTATTAGTGTGTTTGTAAAGCAATCCAGACTAATGTTATTACGCCCCTTTCGCTGTCCCCTATGGGATCTTATTTCAGAAGAAAAATATGCACGGTATTACACATATGTTTGTCAATTTAAAGAACCTTTCTTAAAGAAAGTCGCACTTCCTTGTAAAAAGGTAAAATAAAAGTTGGTTTTGTGTGAAACCATTGTGTGTACCAGTGTAATAGATCTCACACATCTCTCGTCTATACGGCTCCAAAAACCACATGGATATTACCGGATGTGTTTTATCCAGCGACTTCTGGTCCTTTTCAGGCCTTGGTAAAGGCCAAAAAGAGCAGGAAAATATACAAATATATATATAGAGGGGAAGCTCTACCAGTTTCCATGTCTGGTTTCTTTTCTTTTTTAGTTGGGCATGGTTTACTTAAATACTTCATTTATTGTGCTGAAAGGATGGTGTGCTGAAATATTTATCCATCCATCCATTCTCGTCCGCTTATCCGGGGCCGGGTCGCGATGGCAGCCGGCTAAGCAGGGCCCCCCAGGCTTCCGTCCCAGGCCAGCGGGTTCTGGGTCTGCCGTGCGGTCTCCTCCCAGTTGGACTGGGAGGATGCCCGAAACATCTCAGCTGACTCCTTTCGACGCAGAGGAGCAGCGGCTCTACTCCGAGCTCCCTCTGGATGTCTGAGCTCCTCACACTATCTCTAAGGCTGAGCCCAGTCACCCTGCGGAGGAAAGTCATTTTGGCCGCTCATTTTGGTCACTACCCAAAGCTCGTGACCATAGGTGAGGGTTGGAACATAGATGGACCTGTAAATCGAGAGCTTCGCCTTCCGGCTCAGCTCCCTCTTCACCACAATCGACCGGTACAGCGCCCGCATTACTGCAGACGCTGCACCAATCCGTCTGTCCATCTCCCGCTCCATTTTGCCCTCACTCGTGAACAAGACCCTGAGATACTTGAACTCCTTTGCTTGAGGCAGCAACTCATTCCCAACCCAGAGTGAACACTCCACCGTTTTCCGGCAGAGAACCATGGCCTCAGAATTGGAGGTGCTGATTCTCATCCCGACCGCTTCACACTCGGCTGCAAACTGCCCCAGTGCATGCTGGAGGTGACGGTCTGATGTAGCCAACAGAACCACATCATCTGCAAAGAGCAGAGACGCAATTCTGAGGTCCCCAAACCGGACACTCTCCTCACCTCGGCTGCGCCTTGAGATTCTGTCCGTGAAGATCACGAACAGAATCGGTGACAAGGGACAACCTTGGTGGACTCCAACACCCACTGAGAACGTGCTTGACTTTGTGCCGAGAATACGGATGCAGCTCGCACTTTGTTCATACAAGGACCAAATGGCACGTACCAACGGCCCCGGTACCCCATACTCCTGTAGTACCCCCCACAGGATTCCCCGGGGGACATGGTCATAAGCCTTCTCCAAGTCCACAAAGCATGTAGACTGGATGGGCAAACTCCCATGCCCCCTCCAACAACCCTGCGCGGGTAAAGAGCTGGTCACCCACTGTTCCACGGCCAGGACGGAATCCGCATTGTACCTCCTGAAGCTGAGGTTCGACAATCGGCCGAGCCTCCTTTCCAGCACCCTGGAATAAACTTTCCCGGGGAGGCTGAGCAGTGTGATACCCCGATAGTTGGAGCACACCCTCCGGTCCCCTTTTTTGAAAATGGGGACCACCACCCAGGTCTGCCATTCCACAGGTACTGTCCCCGACCTCCACACGACATTGACTAGGTCTGTCAGCCACGACAGCCTGACAATGTCCAGAGCCTTCAGCATCTCAGGGCGAATCTCATCCACACCTGGCGCCTTGCCACTGAAGAGCTTTTTGATTACTTCAGTGACCTCTACCAAGGATATGGGTGAGGCTTCCCCCGAGTCTTCAGACTCTGCCTCTTCCACAGAGGACGTACTGTTCATTTCTTGCCTTTAGGGGTCTAGGGCTAGGGGGGTGTCATAAATCACTTTTGCCCCATAATAATCTGGCCTGTAAAGCCCTTTTAGACTGTATTGTGATTAAAGGCTATACAAATAAAATTGTATTGAATTGAATTAGAAGGAACACACCACAAATGAACAACTATTGGATTCTAATTGCATTGCGTATTTAGTTCACTGTGCCACATCGCTGATAAACAGGGAATATCGTGTTAACATTAGCTTCAGCGGCTCAGGGTATATTGTGGAGAGAGAAAGTTAAGACACATTTGAGTGTGTAGTCTTTCTAATCACATATTTTCTGACTTTCTTGACTTGCAAAATTATATTTCAAAAAGACAAACATATGTGTAATTCATGGCACAATCAAGGATCAAAACATTATTCGTCTCTGGCCGTACCATACATATTTTGTCTGAAATAAAGTCTCACATGACTTGGGCTCTCTATTGTTATCTCACTTTTCTATTTACTGTTATTCTGTTTATGCTATTGATTTACTAATAACATTTGTACTGTTTATTAATTCTATTCATATCTTTGTATTATCTATTACAATGGAAATTAAATTAAACGCTAAAATCCACAACTCGAAATGTAAACATATGGGAGTTTGGGAAAAAATGTGGGAGATGTATGCAAAGCGGAAGTGAGCATGTCTCCAAAAAGTTTTGTACCACAGGGGTAAAAATTATTTGCACCACAATTCCCGGTCAAACCTTAAAGGCCGCCACACACCGGGCCGAAAATCGGGCGTCGGAGAGTCTTGAGAGGTCGGTGACAGAGCTCTTTGGTGTGTTCGGTGAGGTCGGCCGTCGTTAATGTCGTCGGCATTCTTTTCAGCCGATTCAACATGTGTAATCGGCCACTACCAGTCGTTCAGTCTGACCAATCTGATTGATGGAGGGCTATCCCTTGACGAGCGAATCAGTGAAGCCCGGAAGTGAGGATGGTAAACATACCAGATAAACAGTGAAAAAGCAGACATGTTGACACACTCTCTCAACGCATTGTTTGGCATCATTTTTGACTTGATAGTTGATATTGAATTCTTGGATCATGTGGACTGAAGAAATTGTGAGAGAGGTCCTGGTATTTCCGGTTTTCGTTTTTTTTTGGACAACAATACAGATTAGCACCGCCTGCTGTTTTGGAGACATTACATCTCGTCGTCTAGGTGTGTCCCTCACACTTTTTTGACCGAGTCGGGGAGATTAATCGCCAGACTCCATTTTCTGGTGACGATCGGGCAGTCGTCTTGGTCTGTGGGCGCACAGCCACACACCCCTGCACCGTTTGCCAAACTTTTCTGGCCCTTATTTGACATGACTATGTACAGGCTATGTTGACTTATTGTTCTATGTTCACTTATTTCACTTTGTGGAATGTATGTGTTTGGTGTCTGGCTTAAGTAGCCTCACCTGGCCCAGAGTCTGGGGTGGGTGGGGCTGCCCACCTGTGGTGCATTACCTAATCAAGGCACACAGGTTAAGTCAGCCGCCAAATACACACACACACACACACACACTTGAGGAGCACTCGCATGCTAGCTGTGTACCACCTGCTCTGTCATTTCATTTGACATACTACACACCACATAAATGTGGTGTGTAGTATGAGCAACTGCCAGCAACCACCATGGGCAACTGCCTGTTGATAGCCACCCCTGCAGCCAGCCTGGACCAGCCCAAGGACCAGCCACGCTTCTGCCAGTCTGGACAACAGCAAAAGTCCAAACATGCCTCAGGAGGAAGATGGGGGATCGAGCCACGTTGCCTGGTGGAGGGTAGCCCAAGCAAGGTCTGTTCCAGGCCCTCCAATGAGCTCCACACGGCCTAGTTGTCAAACCCTACCCAGCCCATCCAGACAGCCAGGCAATGCCCACACCCACCTCCGCCAGTCAAGTCAGCAGCTCAGGCCTCCAGGATTTTCCCCAGCCTCAATTTGGTGTTGGGGGTATGTGGAGTGTGTGTTGGTGCCTGGCTTAATTAGCCTCACCTGGCCCAGTTAGTCTTGGGTGTGTGGGGCTGAACACCTGTGGTGCATTACCTAATCAAGGCACACAGGTTAAGCCAGCCACCAAACACACACACTCGAGGAGTGCTAGCATGTACCACCTGCTCTGTCTGCCAATTTGCTAAACTTGGCACTGGACTGTGTCCTTGGAGTGGAGGAGTCCCAAAGAAGCTTCCAGCATTAGCACTGCTACACACTTGTTCTATGTTCACTTATTGTTCTATGTTAACTTATTTAACTCATTTACAATTGATGTTCAATTAATTCAACTTTGAAAAAATGAAGTGATTTGTGATGATTACCATTGTTGCCAGCTTCTCGTCATGCCATGTAGCCTCAGCGCTCGTGCAACTGCTCCAAGAAGGAGGTCATATCACATTCATAATTTGTGTATCGGCAAATAATTGTGCAATCACAATAACCGTAGATTTTGTTATTTCTACAGTATCAACGAATAGCCCATATACAGCTGGAATAGATACTGTAGAAATCTTAATGTTACAGAATTTAGGTCCATTCACTCTCATTCAATCTACACTGTCTCGCACTCGGACCCCAGGATGGTAAAGCAGTATTTTTCTTGTAACATTGTGGTCAATGGGAGACAGACGCACGCACGCACGCACGCACGCACGCACGCACGCACGCACGCACGCACGCACGCACGCACGCACGCACGCACGCACGCACGCACGCACGCACGCACGCACGCACGCACGCACGCACGCACGCACGCACGCACGCACGCACGCACGCGCACGCACGCACGCACGCACGCACGCACGCACGCACGCACGCACGCACGCACGCACGCACGCACGCACGCACGCACGCACGCACACACACACACACACACACACACACAAACGTACTGGTTTCCGGGATACGCGTGTCCAGACCTGGGGCATCACAGAGGCCCTTGGTCCCTCCTTCCTTCAGCCCATTCTCCTCTGCAGTGGGCTGCCCTGGGGGGCCCTGCTCAGGGGCCTGACACTGGTCAGCAGACACAACAGGGGCCTTGATGCCCTCCTCCACTGTCTCCTGGTTCCCCGCTACCTAGAAACACATACCCAGCATGAATCCTCATCTCCTACTGTAGGGGTATTCAATTACATTTCAAAGAGGTCCAGAAAATGTCCTGAAGCAAAGGTCCGGAACATCATAATGTCTAACTTGCGTTATGAGTGTCATATACTATATATTGAAGTAGCCTAGTAATCGTATCAACATCTATAGGCTATGTAGTTAACAGACTGTTAAATCAAATAAATAAAGTACAATTCATTAATATTTCAACAATATTTATTGTCAGTTTTCACATTGAACTGGAAGGGATTATAAATAATACGTACCCTAATAATACTAGGGATATTATTTTCTCAGATAACTAAAGTGATTAATTTTTGCATAATTAAATAAAAGTACCTTGATGGTTAACTCCATTTCACATCTCAACAGTTTCAACCAATTTTATAATGAACAATTTCAACAGATCTTAACAACAGAACAGCTTTAACACTTCCTTTTTTCTTATATCCCATCCCCCCACTTTCTCTTGCTTAGTGAGAGAAGTGAGCTCTAGATTTGTGCTTTGTCTCGTAGTGGCGCATCACATTGCCACTTTTAACACACATTGCCGCCCGTGGGAAGAATGAACATGTAAGAGTCTGTCCATTCTTCATTAAAGGCTCTGTTTTTTGTTTCTACTCACTCACGGACTGCACCGATCTGATTGGCTGAGTAGCATGACATGATTGGGCTACTAAGCCAGTGTCATAAAGGCTAGAAAAGATGCGCTGGTTAAAATCGAAACGCTGCAATTCTCAATAATGAATCTGTTATAGGTCTGGGTCCAGATAGGACAGCGTCTGGGTCCGGACCCGGAGTTCAAGATAATTTAAGAAAATAAATAAATGAATTTAAAACATCCCAATCACCATTTCAAGTCTTTTTAAAGGCATTATAACAGATTTCTTCCTGATATATAGTTTGTTGCTATGATAGTTTAATGTTTATGTTTGAGATCCGGAGAAGGAGCATAGGCGTGGGTATGTGAACAGATGAAGAAAAACTAAAAATGTCTATGACGCAAAATATTCTTTAAAGGCCTCCTATTATAAGAATAGGTGTGAGTGTGATTAGCCATTCCAAGCAATTTCAGGCTTATGACATCAAAAGTGGGAGTGTACACCCACAGATGTATTTGCTGCAGTCCACTGTAGCAAATCCAGCATACATACATATTTAGGCTATCTGTTCAAGTTGTCTTATATTATTATTTGCCTGTACAATAAAAAATACTTTTTATATATTTTTTTCACTTTGAGTTCAGGCAAGATATAGTCACCGGTACCATTTTAAAGGCATTGGTAAAAAAAACGAAATAAGTAATACACAAATAAGTAATACACAAAAAAAGTCTAATTGCACAATTGTATTTGTCATAGTTAGTTACCATACTTTATCTGAAAGAGTGTGCTCGGTCGCTTTCTTGACTGCAAAAAACTAGTCCATTGCATTTAGTTTGCACAGAAGTTATACAGAAGATGATACTCACTGGTTTCAGATGGTATAAATACCAGACAGTTTTAGTTGTAATCGTAATGAACCTGTGGTTTGGTTTCACTCATACTATTTGTATGTCTGTGAGTGTATGCATACGTGAGTGTATGCATACGTTTCTTTGAGGAAACAAGGTTTTGCTAATAGATTTGCGGACTTCAAAAAACAAAGACATACAGACAGACATACATACATACAGACAGAGACACGGCCCTAAATCACTGTTAAAATGAAAACATTGATTTGCCTTGTCAAGGGCCTTAAGGGGGTCTAACCTTTCCTGGGGTGCCAGGTCCCAGGTTGTCCATGGACCCCACTTTGGACTGAGCCTTGTCCTTCAAGTTCACTTTCTGAGACCCAATTTTCACATCGCCACCACCTAAAAAGGACACATGTGCTGTCACTGTGTGCTGACAATATTAAACATTGCTTTTGAACATGTTTAAAGGCTGTGAGCAGGTAGTGACTGCCAGATGTGCTTTACCAGGCTTGTGCTTGATGTTATCCTTGGAGCCACACTTTGACGTCACCTTACTCAGATCCACCTTCCTGTTGAGTATCTGAACCTAAGCAAGCAAACACAAGATGGTCGTAACATGCTTTCTCTTCTTTACTGACTATCATCAATAATATATTCCAACAGAGTTGTCATTCTTTGTTTATATGTACAATATTATATTTACAATCATAAATAAGCTATTTCCCCTGGAGATGGGCAAATGAAAGGCAAGTATTTATCAATACAGCAGGCAAGACATCACACAGATGAAGGTTAAGCTCAATTGGTCGACTGTTTAGTAACCTAGTAGGACAGGAGTAGAAGGGTCAATGGTTATGCTCAATTAGTCGACTGTTTAGTAAGTTAGTAGTACAGAAGTAGAAGGGACCAATGAGACTTAGGAATATAAAGAGGGATTTAGGGAAGGGGTATGCTTGAGTCCCAAAAAGAACAATGTGTTTAAGAAGTTCTGAGCAGCTTGGCTTATAGGAAGAAATCTGCTGATGAAGCTAGCAGAACAATGAAAGGTCTTGATTCATTAGCACGCAAACATCTTCACTGGTCCATCTGTTTGTGTTTGAGGCAGACCAGGATCCTGTTGTCATGAAAGCATGGGTGTTTCAGGTCAGACGCAACCAGAGATACTCCCTCTGTGTTATTGCAGTCAATAAGTATCAGTTTAAGTAATACTTGCAGGAGGGCAAAGTGATTCCATCATCAGGAAACTATCTTGGGGTATTTCAGCACATTCAGCAATACATATACACACCCTCAATCGGCCTATTCAAATTGGGTGAAAATTCCCAACATTCCTCCATTTGGAATTTTCTCAGCTATGGAAGCCCTATGCTGACCAAAGCAAATAAAAAACAAATATAAGTTGTGCTGGAAATTATTCTCTTACGTGTCTCTCTGATTAAAGCACTAACACCCATCACCCAAATCATTGTCATTGATTATCCAGTGGATGGTGTCTTCAAGTCGAAAACGTGCTGTTTAACTCTCGGCCAAACCTGGTCCAAGTGTGAATTTGGCTACATACGTCCCCCCACCCCAGGGACATGCTTGATATTGTCCTTGGAGCCCAAGCCAGATGTGATGTTGCTGAATTCCAGCTTTTTGGAGACTATGTGAACTTATACGAATACAGCACAGCAGCACATATGGTGGGGATGGGGGGTAGAGGATGCAAGGAAAACGGAGGACGGAAAAGAATACGTGGCGAGGGGAGAGGAATCACCATCACATTCAGGGGTTAGCAAGGGAAGAACAGATGAGGACAGAGACAAGGTCAAATCCTGGGCAAAAGGTTATTCTAGTACCTTTTGCCCAGGATTTGGCCTTTTCTCTGTCCTCATCTGAGATTTTCACGGATAGCATGCGCACACACACAAGCACGCACACACACGCACGCACACACAGGGTGAATACACATTGAAATTCTACTGTCAAGATTGCACATGCTAGAAGTCAACCAAACTGGTGTCCTGCAGGGTTGTTACAAGTAACTTAGGTGTCCATTTGGTCCACCTTATCTTAGACAGCACACATTAACTTGTGTAACAAGGTACAACAGACAATGTACTTTCGCAGGGGGACCGAGATCCTTCGGTGCGGGCAGACAGGTGCAGCATTTTTCTTTACAGTAGCACATCATGGCTCAGCAGTCTATCGGTAAAACTACGATGACGGCGACTGAGACTTGTTGGTGCTCCTGTGCCACAGATCTTCCAAATTGAGTCTTGGCAAAAAGTCTTGGGGTCAGCCTCAGTGGCTACTAAGGAAATGGGAGATGGATTGAGAAGGTCGTAGTCGCACAAATCATACTTCAGATTATCATCTAAAGTCTGATGGCAGACAAGCTCAAATCTGTGTGAATGGGGCGTTTCACTTTATTCACTTTATGTATTTTTTTTTTTGCTTCAAATCATGTTCAAATCATGTGTGTGGGGGGGTGGGGGGGGGGGGGGGGTCTAGACTGATGGGCAGGAACTACAACAAATGTTATATGGCTGACAGCGATTGAAAGGGACCAAAAGTTCAAATATATGTAGATTATGTTGTCATGGCTTCAATCTTTCAAAAGAAGAAACTAATTAGGCTACTACTCTGCAAAAACGTGGATGTGAAACCAGACTACACTCTTGCTTGAGAAAAGACAATGGGACCTGTTGACATAAGAGACGTTGCCCCTGCAGTGTGCACCAATTGTAAGACTCTTCTACAGTGTAATCACCATAGTGCTGCTGCAGCAGATTGCTGATTGTATTGGTGGTCTCGTTAATAATATTGCAAAGCACACACTATTGTAAGCCCTTGCCATAAGGAATTTGACTTAGTCTTCCATATTTGCTAATAAAGGACCGATAACTAAAACAATAGCATTGTCTTGCCATTGTCTGTAAGCAAGTAGGCATATCAACAACAAGGCAATACAAAAAATTGTGTGCATGGGAGTGGGCAGTGGGGGGGGGGGGGGTAGTGAGGTCAGTGTTCATAGTCCTGATGGCTAAAACTCAGTTTTAGTCTCTCTGTTCTAGCAGTGTGACTGCGGAGGAGCTTGCGTGACCGCAGAAGATGGAATGGGTTGTTGTTGGGGTGCTGAGGATCCTTCATGATCATGCAGGCTCTGGTTCGACACCTCCTGGAGTACAGGTCCTGCAGGTTGCAGAGTGTAGTGCCAATAGTGTGCTCAGCCGAACGCACCACCCTCTGCAGAGCCCTCCTATCTTGAGAGGAGCTGTTGCCGAACAAGGCAGTGATGCTCCCTGTCAGGATGCTCTCCACTGCACCAGCGTAGAAGGTCTGAAGGATACTCTGGGGGACTCAGAACTTCCTCTGCTGCCTGAGGTGGTAGAGGTACCGCTTCGTCTTCCTCACCAGAGTGTCAATGTGGGTAGTCCAAGTCAGATCCTTTGCAATGTAGACTTCCAGGTACCTGAAGCTGCTCACCCTCTCCACAGCAGTCCCCTTAATTCCCAATGGTGTGCAAGTCCTCTGGTGTTGTGTCCTCCTAAAGTCCACAATCAGCTCCTTAGTTTGGGAGACATTCAGCATGAGGCTATTGTCTTGGCACCATATTGACAGGTTAGCAATTTCCTCTTGGCCTTCTCATCGTTACCGGAGATCAGGCCCACCTCCACTGTGTCATCCGCAAACTTGACGATGGTGTTGGAGCTGGACCTGGCCACAGTCATGTGTGTACAGGGAGTACAGTATGGGGCTAAGGAAACAACCCTGAGGGGATCCTGTGTTCAGGGTGAGGGGTCTGGAGGTGTGTTTGCCCTCCCTGACAACCTGGGGCCTGGCGGTAAGGAAGTCCAGAATCCAGGCACACAGCGGGGTGTTCAGACCCAGTTCAATCAACTTGTCAGCCAGTCTACTTGGAACTATGGTGTTGAAAGCAGAGCTAAAGTCAATAAACAACATTCTCACATACCCCCCATTCTGACTGTCAAGATGAGAGAGGGAGCTGTGTATTACGTGAGACTTTAGATTGGCTCTATTAAAGTCCCCCGCCACCACCACAGCCGCATCAGGATGTTGGGTCTGGTGCCGACATAGCACATTATGTCGGTCCGCCACATCTGTGTCTGCTTGTGGAGGGATGTAGAGGGCTGTAATGATGACCGTACTGAACTCCCGGGAAAGATAGAATGGATGGCAAGAGATCGTCAGATGCTCCAGGTTCGGCAAACAGGAGCGAGAAAAAAACTCAATATTCTTAGGGTTGGTCCACTTGTTGTTGGTCATGAAGCAAACACCTCCACCGTTGGATTTCGGTCGGACAAATGACTCGATCCAGCACCAGTGGGGTCAGCCATGTTTCCGTCAGGCAAAAAATATTACAGTCCCTTCTGTCCCATTGGAATCGAAAGACTGGACATTAGGTAGAAGGATGCTGGGCAGAGGTGGACGTTGTGCTTTGACTCTCAGTCTGTGCCGAACCCCGCTTTGTTTCCCACTGTGTTTCCTTCTTCGTTTCCCTGGAGACTCATCACCGCTGTTATAGTTGTGGCTCGCTCGTACTATCTCCACCGCTCACTCAGGATGTAGAAAAGATCCAATGTAGAAAGTATCCAAGAACCTTTGTTGGAGAGGAAAGTTAATGTCCAGGAGTGTACAGTATCTGCCTGTATGTTGTTAGTGCTGATATATTAGTGCAAAAGAAGATTGAATAAAACAAATAAAAAATAAAAGAAAAAAATAGCTCTACGGAGCTACCATGACGGCGATTAGACACGGCAGCGCCATATTTGAATTGTGTTATAAAGTCACTGAGCAAATATATTTACTAGGACAAGTTTGGCAGGATGTGGCTGATAGTAATAGTGGATGTTAAGATCAGAACATAAGTACTTAAATTATTGCATGATAATTAGTCAAACATTAAATAAAATGCATTTAGGCTCCTATATTACCGGCCACTAATTGTTATCAATGCCTCTGAAACAATTACTACATTTGTCATTTTTATTTAAATGAAAGGAGCCTACATGCTGTGTTACTTAGTTAAAGATCAACTCACATTATCTTTGCCTCATAGCAATTGAAGACTTGGCTTCAATTGCAGAGTCCAGATGAACTCTGAAAGGTAGGTCTTGAGTCTCTTGCGGAAGCTGGCGAGCGACTCGGCTGTCCTGACATGGGCCGGGAACAGTGAAGAGTTGGAACTTGGAAGAGCTGTTTTTAGTGAAGGTGGTACCAGTTGTCTAGCCGAAGTTGTAGAGTGGAGTGCTGGGGCTGGGGTGTAGGGTCTGACTAATGTTTGGAGGTATGTAGGGGCGGTTCCGTTGACAGCCATGAAGGTCAGTACCAGTGTCTTGAATCTAATCGGGAGCCAGTGGAGGTCGCGGAAGAGGGGGGTTACATGGGAGAATTTTGGCAAGTTGAACACGAGGCGCGCTGCTGCGTTCTGGATGCGTAAGGGCTTGACAGCGGAGGCGGGGAGTCCAGCCGGGAGAGAGTTGCGGTAGTCGAGACAAGTGATGACGAGAGCTTGGACCAGGATCTGCGCTGCTTCATTCATGTGTGAGGAAGGGCCGGATCTTGCGGATGTTGTAGAGAGCAATTCTACAAGATCGGGCTACCAAGGTAATGTTGGCGTTGCAGGACAGCTGGTCATCCAGTACCACCCCAGTACCACTCTTTCTTGTCAGGAAAAGTCTCCATGATTTTTCCAAGTGACCATGAATTTCCAGGTGCCGTGTGACCCACAATCAGCACCACGTCAACGATGCACAAGTTTCTTCTAGGTGTGGACCATCGCTGACGTTCTTGGAGCCGTGTGAGGTATTCTTTGCACCAGAGTTTCCAGAATACATCTGCAAGGTACTGGATCTGTCTCCATCTGCTGGTCATCTTTGTTGAATTCTCCTGTTGGTAACTCGGGCTTCACCAAGAGTAACGCCAGTTGGTTGGGCATGAAGGCCTCTTAATCATTGAGGTCTGAAGATGCCTTTGTGATGGGCCTGCTGTTTATGATGGCCTCAGCTTAACACAACAAGTTATGGAGACCTTCTTCATCCAAAAGCTGTTCCTTCAGTGTGATGTTCAGAATCTCACTCAACAAATAAGCCGATCTCAGCTTCCTCTGTGCCAAGAACCTGCTGGAGGATTGAAGTGCCATCGGACATGCTTCTGTTGCAAGGTCTTTGCGATCTTGCTGGTCAGCCGACCAGAAGTTGCTTCCATTATCTGAGTACTTCTAGATGCACGGCTCGTATGGTGAGACACATAACTCTTTACTCCTCTTCTCACCAGGAATGAACCGAAGTAGTTAACACCAACTCTTGAGAATGGAGGGCCATCAGGCAGGACCCTGCATTTGGGTAGATCCGCCATGAGTTGCGTGCCAGCAGTTCTGTGTAGTTTCTTACAGGAGAGGAACTTTCTGATGGGTCTGTTTTCTCCAGGGATCCAGAATCTTTGAGCCAACATGTGATTCCTTCCGGCGTGACATCATAAATGTGTCTCAACAATAAGCTGTGAGATGAGTGAATCTTTTGGCAAGATGGCTGGCTGCTTAGAATTATCTGGCATTGTCGCTCGGCTCAACCTTCCTCCAACTCTCATGAGTCCTTCTTGAAGTACTGGATTCAACTTACAGAGTGAGCTACTTTTCTTCACCCTTTGATCCTTTGTCCTTTGTTCCTTTAGCATTGCCAAGTCTCCCTCAAATCTTTTGATAGTACTTCACAATTTCGGCTCTTGTGCCTGAATTACATGCACTTGAGCCAGACTTTTGCCCCCTGGGTCGTCGATGTCCACCATATCACAATCTGGATTTTTGGACACCTGGTCACCTGGAAACCCAGGCCTGAAAGCTAGTTTTCATACTTCAGGAATGCTTCAACAGTCTGTCATCTCAAGACATGGTCAGCGGGATTAAGAGTGCTATTGATGTATCGCCACTGTGAAATCTGAGAGTGCTCCAGGATTGCTGAGACTCTATTCACGACAAAAGTCTTGAATCTTGTGCTTTGACTGTCAAGTACTTTAGTACAGTTATCCGTCCAGAAGATTGAGTCGTGAAGTTCCAGTTCAAGTTCTTTCTTCAGAAGCTTGTCCATCTTAATTGTAACTGTGGCTGCGGTCAGTTCCATTCTTGGTATGGTTGGAGACTTCAAGGACATGACCCATGCCTTTGCCATCATCAGGGTGGATTGAGCTTCACCAGTTGCAGCGCGCAGGAATAGGTAGCTTGTCATTCCATAGGCATCTTCGCACGCTCAACCATTTTTTTTTGTTGAAATCCACCTTTCGCCAACATGCTCCTCAAGTCAGTATAAAGGGTGATTGCTGTGCAGTAGTTGACTTCAGACAGTAGTCTACATAAAAAATTCTTGACTGTTTAGGAAGCTTCGAGACCAAATTCGTCCTCGAGGGGACAAAGGTTGCAACACTTGGTGATGATGTTGTGCTGAAGATGTGGACCAACATCTTGTGTTCAACAAGTTCCTCCTCGTATTTCAAGCTACAAGAGAAACCTGAAGAGATCTGTGTCTTCAGTGCTGACTCTGACCTGGTGGAACATGGCCTCCACGTTGGCCATAACTTGTCGAAACCTCATGAGGACCCCCACTAGCGAGCTTGTTAGATCTGGTCCCTAGAGGAGCTGTTGGTTCAGCGATGTTGCTTGAAAGATTGACAGTTCTTGCTTGACTGGATGTCTGACTCTGTGGTGAGGCAGATACCATGTTCGCCCCTCAGTTGACTTATTTTTAGCACCTCCAAGTCTGAAAATGGTGGAGTGTTCCCTCCAGGATGAGCTCAGACATCCGGAGGGAGCTAAGAGTAGAACCGCTGCTCCGGTTTTACGGGCATGTCCGACTGGGAGGACACCCCGGGGAAGACCCAGAACCTGCTGGAGGGATTATAGATCTCATCTGGCCTGGGAATGCGTCAGGATCTCCCAGGAGGAGCTAGACATTATTGCTGTGGAGAAGGAAGTCTGGGGGGCCTTGCTTAGCTGGCTGCCATGCAACCCGGCCCCGAACTCTGCCTCTCACCATTTTTCTTCCGCTTGCAGTTGAGCCTCCCTGCAAATTTTTTCTGCATGCCAATCTGCTATGGACAACTTCTCCCTTAAAACTGCTGCCTTGGCCTTTTATCATGCATGCTCCATTTATGCCATTATGACTGAGGAAGATGAAGACAACATGCTTCCACATTATGATCTAGGTCTACTTGGGTGTTTAGTGGTCGATTTTGATGATGTAGACCTATTATCTGTGTTCGTTGCTGCTTGTCTAACACACACTTAAGCCTGCTCAGAGCATTTCATGACCTCTTTCATCCATTCCTCACATTTCCAGACAAAATCACTCATTTATTTATTTATTATTAGGTTTGTCCTCAGCCATACATCGTTGCAAACAAGAATTTAGGTCGGAACATTCTTGATGCAAACCACTAAAGACAACACGCAACTTATTTTTAACCACATCAACATTGGCACCATCTTCCATTAATTGCTCAATTTGCTTTACCATGCTTGTGAGCTGGGATAGCGTGTGCCTGCGTGCCTGGATTTGATTTGCCTTGAGTTCCTCTACAGCGTGTTTTTCACTGTTTGTTCCTCCATCACAAGCAATATTTTCCACACTTCAGTAGTAAAATTGTCAAAGCACTGTAATGTGTGACTGGTGGGCAGCACACCTGAGAGGGGCAAGGCTAAACAGATGGAGGGGAGGGGAGACATGGCACACCGGAGGGGAGTGGATGGGGAAACTATAACTACCTAACCAGAGAAAGAATGGTTGCCATATTTAAAAAAAAAACACACACATAGCTCAGGTCCTGGTGTAGGGGAAACTAAAACTAACATCTAAGATTCTTGGAAAACATACAGGAATTTAAACATATTAAAACTGGAGAAGAGAAAGATGGAGAGAGAGAGAGGGATTGATGCAGTAGTTGTACAGATGTTGAGTGGCAGGGAAGGCTGGATGGAGTACTTTGCCCTGGCTGGGATCTTTGGAAATGGCAACCTTGCTCTGAGAGGCAGACGACACCTAGGGATATACCTGGGTCAACAAATAATGACAATAACCGTGCAGTGACACACAGTGAACATACTGTGGGATAATTATAAGATAACAACACACAGGAGCGTGCTGAGAAAGAGTGGGCTTTTTGTTTCAACACACAATGAGGATGGAATGCAACAATGTATAAAGCATTGAGTGGAAAGTGGGAGAATAATAGAATGATAAGAGAAAAGATTAATTTCCACTAGTTTTCCATTTTTGACCAGGGGCCTATACTACGAAGCAAGTTCAACATACCCAGGATCTCTTCCCGGAGCAGGTTAGGTTTTCAGCGTAAGTTACAATGGTAATGAACAAGTAAAAAAGTTAATTATCATTGTGACACTGAAAACCAAGGGTTAAACCTGAAGTTACCTTGCTAAAACCCCAATATACTACAATCCTCAGTTACTATTGCAAATAATGTTTTGCACCCTGTTTCCTTCCACTGCGAAATACATCATCTGGACAGTTAATAATCACAGCTACTAATGCAACTGTAACAACGATACTAACTAATGTGTAACAAAGGGAATCTGCCTTTAATGGATTGCCCGAAGCAGTTAAAAAAGGTGTCGTGCCGGCAGGAGAGAACCCGTAGTTGATGAGCGTGTAAAAAGTATAACTTGTGGGCAGCTTGGTGCCTCAACCCACTAACACGCTAACCATGTAGGCAATACGCCTTGGACCAGGTTTGATTCCCGCCTGCGGTCCTGTGTTCCATGTCATTCTCTCTTGAACCCACTTTCCTGTCTCTCTCCTACTCATGTGTTCATAAAAAAATACAAAGCACAAATTATAACATTATATATAAATATATAAAATTATATATAGAAAAATTATTTATATAATTATATTATATATATAAATTATATATATTTGTGACTTGTTTTCCTTGTCTTTCACGTCTGTGGATCCATTCCAGAAACAAACGGTATGCCACCAGTCTGTATTGACTGTAGTCTTTTTTCTATTCGTGCCATTGGTGTCATGTTGAATAAACAAAAAGTAGTTCAGTAGAATATAAAATAGCACACTGAATTAACACATATACAAATGAGATGATTCTGGTATAACTAATAACTGTATGGACAATAACTAATAGAGTTACTGATCTAGTATCTGATAGTGTTGCACTTCAGTTCCAGTGGATTCTGGACATTCTGAAAAATGTCTTTAGTCTCCTGGGGATAGTCAGCTACAGTTGTGTTCATCCACAGCTGAATGTTGTGTCCTGCTCTTGTTCCGTTTACTCTGGGTCAAATAAGCCGAAATACGGTTGGGCATAATTAGCAGCTTTACTTGTCATGTTCTAAATTAAACTTCCAGAATCTGTTTCTGCCATGTTCATGCTGTTACTCTGTGATTACAAAGCCTAAGTTACACTGTTGTTGTGTAAGCCTCGAGGTAAAAAACAAAAACACAAAAAAAAGCAATAGGAATACAAAACGAACTTAGAATATACTAGTTGGTCAATTCTATCTTGAAACGTGTTTATAGCCTGCTCACTGCACTGAATGGAAGTGAATGTTTCCAAACAGGATTGGGTCAAACGAGGAGACACAACATTTTGGAAACTCACTTGCTAAATGGGTAGAATATTGCTTCACAATCAGTAATATCTCAAACTAACTACCTACTCACTAATTTGCTGTCTGCTCACGTTCATTGATTAACATATTATTTTGTTTGGTCCCTTCCACTGGTGGGAAATGGGCAGAACTCTAAATTCAATGCAAAAAATTCCTTTACTTTGAATGACGTTTCAACCAAGCATAAAGCAATCAATCAAAGCAATCAAATCAATCAACCATTTCACTTTGTGAGATGCTGCATCATCCTACCTTGCCTCCTACGGGCTGGTGCTTCATGTTATCCGTGGAGCCGATTTTAGAGCGGACATTCTTGATGTCCGGAACGGCCGCTGTGCCTGGGCGGCTGGTGGGCCTGCTGCTGGTGAACGTGGTGGTCCTGGTGACGGTGGAGGAGGTGCTGATGCGGGGGTTCAGGGGAACAAGGGGCTTCTTCTCTGTGGTGGTGATGGTGGTGCCAGTACTGGAGGAAAGCATGGCAGATTTGGTGGCCACGGTACGGGTGCGAGCAACGCCAGCGGTGCTGAGGGTGCTACTGGTCCTGGGTTTGCTGGAGTCTGTTGCAGAGAGAAGATGTCAAACCATTTCTTGTATTGTTTTGTTTTTATTGTAGCATACTGAAGCACTTTTAGACTCAAGGGACTCTTGACTGACATGGTACATTGTTTTCTCTGTCAATGGGACGAAAATAAAATTCTTTGTAGCATGCCTTGACTTTGCATCTGAGCTGCAGGGGAGATTACAAAGGAGCATGCCTGAGTCAGCAAATTAGCTGAACACTAACTACAACAGGATTGGGAGGGTTGGGTCCTAAGCAACAAACTGCTGTGCCCAAGCTTTTCCACTTCCCATTTCAAAAAATAAGGCTCCCTTTTTCCGCCCCTCAGCATAGGAATAGTGTGTGTGTATACGTGTGTGTGTGTGGGTGTGTCAGACCTGTCACAGTTCAACACGGCTAATTTCAGCCCTACTGACAGTTCTACTCATGTGAAAATGTTCCCTGATCTCTACAGGCGAGAGAATAGGATAGTCTCCAACTCGCCATAATAGCATAGGAGTATTGCAAATATGCAACTTACAGTTCAGAATTTATTCACGGTGCTGCGATACATAATAATGCATAAACTTGTTATCTTTTCTCTCTGGGATTCCACTGAGCGTATGTGTATGTGAGTGTGTGTGTTGTGAGAGGGAGATTTATTTCTGGTGTACCTGAAGCTGTTTTCAAAGTGCCTGGCTTCCGCTCTTCTCCCAACTTACTGTCAGGCTTAGAGGCTAGAAATAACACAGTCATCGTGAAACAGGAAGTGACATCTTGTGGGAGCCAAATACCAATAAACGCTGAACTGAAAATATGAAATGTTGGTATTTCAAGATGTGCAATATATGCCATACTTAAGATATGCCATACAAAATAAAATAAGAGTAATTAGTAAAATTAGTACAGTAAGATGCTGTAGGTAAGATTTGAGCATTCATTCATTCAACCGTGATTTAAATTCGTTGAGGAATCAGTTGAGGGAGACCCTCATTTACAATGATGCCAAGATACCAATGAACATACAATGATACAATGATGCCAATGAAATAAATAAACACAGACAGAAAAATATAATAAATAATGCACATGATCATTAGAAGTAGGGAAGGGGGGGAGGTGTCCCTCAAATAAATCAGCAAATAATTGTCCGGCAGCAGCAAAGTGTTTGTTTAGGCTGAGCAGACAGACATCATTCTGTCCCAACTCTCCCAATCATTCAATTTCACACCTGAATTGTGGCTTTGTTACTGTTAGGTTTGACTGACCAAAATGTGTCTGGGTCTGAAGAAGAGCTTGTGATTACAGCCAAGTAGTAGCATGACTTGGCATTCCTAACTGCAGTTGTACATTTATTTCTCACACCTCTAAACCTTGACCAGTTGATTGGATCCCTTATGCGTCCAGCTAGCGATCAAGCCTCACTCCTTTCTTTAAGGAGAGCTGATAGATATGGGGAAAATCAGGGACTTAATTTGTCTTGTCTTGATTTAGAACTAAGTCAGGGACTTAATCCTTCTTTAAAGGTGCGTGTTTATTGACGATTGACAGAAAGGACTTGGAGAGATGATCCAGAGCTAAATCAACATTAGAGATATATAATTGGTATGGTGAATTTAATATGATAAACGTAAAAACGCGGGGGGGAAACTGACATTAGATTAGAAGGCAATACAGAATGCATATCATAGTAAATAATTAGTCTGGGAGTATTCGTAAAAGGAATGCTAGACAAATGAATCAAGTCATCTTTCAGGACTAGAGGAGATGCTCCAATCCTGTGCTGGGAAAAAACAGTCTGTGAAGTATAAGAACTAGACGGGTTTAGACTGGATGTGTTAGAAGCTAAATGGTGATTATTGGAGACAGAAAGAATAAAATAACACTTAGAAGTCTGACTCACTGAGGGTCAGGAGGTAGAAGCCTTACATGAGCGTAAGGTCAGTTCAATGTTTGTGTATATAAGATGTGATCCATCCTGGCAAGGGTGGAGGCCGTTTTCTCTGCTAAAAAGTTCAGTCCGGTTCAGGAAGGGAATACAATTGTCAAAGAGGA
This sequence comes from Coryphaenoides rupestris, assembly GCA_002895965.2. NCBI lineage: Eukaryota > Metazoa > Chordata > Actinopteri > Gadiformes > Macrouridae > Coryphaenoides > Coryphaenoides rupestris. The sequence continues at coordinate 215,740 of PIJE02000467.1, read as the reverse complement.
TACAGTAGCCCTTATGCCAGATGTGGAGTTGGCGTAGATGGCTTAAGTTCACATCACCAATGCAAGGGGGTGGGAGCGGGGGGAAATATACACTGCTTGCCAACAGTCTGTCTACGAGGCAGGAGGCAAGTCCTCCTTAAGTTTCGACTTCTGGAGGGTGATGTGGAACCTGAACAGTGCTGTTGCAGCAAGTGCAGAGCAGAGGGGTTGATAGTCTTGATGCAAGCAGTCAGGAAGCAGAACGTTTGGCCATTGCTAACCGCTACGTCTGTGATTTGGAAGGACCAACACTGGCTGAAATAGACAAGGTGAGGCACCTGGGGCACTGGACAGCAGCTTGCCAGGGGTGAGCTGGGGAGGGGGTGGGGACGACGACAAAGAGAGCACCTGTGCCAGGAGGGTGCGGTCGGCCAGGAGAGGGTTAGGGTACAGTTGGCCAGGAGAGGAAGGAAGCTGGAGGACATCAGCAATAGAGGGCTCTCAGTGGACTAGTGATGGTGGTCTCTCCAGCTTCTCTAGAGCTTAGAACTTATTACCCAGCTGTAGAGTGTAGGGCGGGGACATTTGTCCTGTTGGTTTCGACTCTTGACCAGGATCCATGGCTCTAGAGTAGAATAAGCAAAGGATTTGGGTCTAGCTCCAAAGCTGGGCCACATCTACTCCCACAGAGCAAGTAGGCCGTCGGACAGAACCCATTCGAATCCAGCACTAAAGTAGCCGGACTAGGGGAGGGTGGAACCGGGGTACGGGATCGCGACTGAGGATACAGGGGAAGAGGGCGAGTATGCAGCCCAATCACTGTGGCCAGAAGAACCCAAGGCTGAGCCTAGGTGGAGGTGTGCGATGGGGAAAAAGACGAAAGATTCAACACTCAACCTCAGATAGAACCGGATTAGGTTATGCTCCGTCCATTCAATTCAAATGGAGTTTTACTTGTTAATCATGTGTAAAATAGTGTAGTGAACGGCAGTTCGCGGAAGAGGGGGATATAGTAATATAATAATACGTTTCTCTGTGTGCATTTGGAGTGATCTTTAGTACTTGTACTTACCATGTTTTGGAGACGTTAGTTTATGAGGTTGTTTGTTCATAACTAAAATAAACTAACCGTCATGTTATTAAAGCAACCTACCGCAGTGCAAGTAAACATTGGCTTGTAGCACCGACTATAAAGATGACAGATCAATACATATAAAAGATATAGCAATAATTATGAATGTAGAACCACAAACGTGAATAGGCTATTAAGTAACTTCGCCATAGAGAGTGATTAATATGCGTTCATGTTTTTAAGCCGTTATTTTTTTTCAGTGGCTTATCAACATTAAAGCCTTATTTTGACAACCCCAGTTTGCACGTCAGCTTTTGGTACCACCTCAGCTCGCTTGGAATCTCAACGGAGAAGGTACTAAAAAAGTACATCGTATATGGTACCATGGTACCATGTCTGCCAGTAGAAACTCTCCAAACTTTCTCTAGTAGATACAAAAGTTGAAAAAAACATCTAACAGTTCAATTATAAATAAAATAATTTTTGTAATGCTAGAAAAAAATATTCTAAAGAGAGACAGCAGAGAAAAAAGATTTTGAACCCCCCAAAACCTCCTTGTGTGCTCCCATCCTTGCTATGTTTCTTTGTAAAGTGTTGCATTAATCCACCTGTTTTTGACAGGCAAGAAGGATTCCCTGAACCAATCAGATAAGAGATGCGCTGGCCAGATGGGTCAGAAATTAGTTGGGAGCAGAGGCAGGCACACAGTCAACCGAAACACATATTTTACAAAGCCTTTCACTCACTAGCTGCCAGATGGCTATGGCCTTTTTAACAAATTACATTCAAATGATCTCTTAAACCTTACTGACAGCACCTTATTATTAAAATTAAAAAGAAATATCAAATAGACAATAGTACAATTTCTAAATCCACAAGATCAAACCAATAATTTACTTTGCAACAATGTGCCTAATTCACTGTTAGTTATATTCATATTTGGATGTGTGCGTGACATGATGTTGATGTGTTGACTGTCTTTTGTACCCAGGGGCTTTTTGGTAACAGCGATGAGGGCCGGACGGCTGGGTGCTGTCGTGCGCGATGTTGTTCGTGCTGCGGGGGCAATTTTTCTAGTTGCCATGGTAGTGCCATTTCTTGTGGGGGTAGTGCCGGCTGTGGATAGTGTAGTGGGTGCATTGGTCACCTTTGGAACAGGGGCATGCTTCTCTGTTGTTGTCTACAATGACAGGGAAACACAAACAGAAGAGGCTAATGAGATTATGGTTTAACACAAAAATATACTGTACATATACAGTAGATATCTATATCTACATATAGATCTTGAAAACAGCACTGGGTCGTAACGCATTATACATTTACTCAAGTCACCTGCTTTAAAACATTTTAGTAGATTTAATGCAGCATACTATTCACTTTTAATCAAGTCACAAATATTGTGAAGACTTTTTTTACGCTATATGTACTTTTATTCATTATATTATATTTCATGCATTCATGCACATTCTGTTAACAGGCAGGTGGTAAGCTGGTCCCAGGTCTGCTGGCACTCTATTATCCTTCCACAGCGACTGTGTAGCAGTGGAAGAGTTTGTGAACACTGGTCTGAAGTTTACATTTACATTTACATTTGCAGACGCTTTTATCCAAAGCGACTTACAAAGAGTACATTTGTTGAAGGAGAGGCAGCAATATATCACTGTGGTACCTGAAGATAAAAATAGAGCTGTTTTCGAGCATTCCTATTTACGAGACAAATAGAATGAGTTTCATAATTGCTAAGTTGCCTGCATAAGAACAAGTACGTTTACTCGTTAAACATGCATAAAATCTCCATCTGAATGTAGTGCTCTGCTTCCTGCCTACTATTTCATTAATTGAACATCGAGCAAAAGCTCACCATTAATATGTCTGATATGTATGACTCATCGATATGACTGTTTGTTGTTTGCTATAATCCAAATTGGTACAGGTGGTGAAACATTATTTGCAAGTCTCCAAAATATTAAGTTAACTTAGACAAAAGTTGATTCCTTTTAGTATTAAACATGAGACAAATCTCTCCATAGATCTGTGGGTGTATGCGATGAGAACTGGGACAAATGGAATTATCAAAGTTTCAGGATGTTGAGGGGCTTTACAACTTTTTTTACATGGTCTATTATGCACATACACACAATGTCCTTATTTATTTGCCAAATCATAATATACTATAGGAGACAACAAACAAAGAAAGTAATTAATAGAGTGGAATATAAACACAATATTTTGTGATCAGACTTGATACCGAAAATATAGCCGGCAGGTTATCTAACAAGGAGATGATGACTTGTCATTTCATAACAAATAAATATAGGTGTTGTTCACTTTCTTACCTGTACCCAAGGAAGACCATTGTCCATCAAATAAAATACTTGGAGCAAAAGAGTTTTTTCATTTTCATTTAAAAATAAATAAATGAAACAAGAAAATGCATTTCCTGGAGAAAATACAGTGAATGCTGTCGTGTAAAATAAGGTAAATTTTTTTTATGAAAGTGACATAGTTTAAGACGAAGAATGTTGAATTTATGAACACTGAAGTTTGAATGGAGCAGCTACCATTTTAACCAGGTCAAACAGTTTTAATGCTAACCAGCCATATGATATCATAAATGATAGTATCAATACGTTACAACTTAATACATGGGGGATTATTACATTCACATTGTGATTATGATACAATGAAATGTAATGTTCAAGATATTAGAAGTTACTAATTAGTATTGAGTAGACATTGACTAGATTGGTGGCGATCAGCTCCGGAGAATGTGTCACTGACGGAATGCGAATGGATCCGGTGGAATCAAGTGGTCACTGTTTAGATGATCGAGGCGAACATTATAGTTTAGGTACCGGCATGTGAAGCTTGTTGAACACAAGCAGTGTGCTCTCTCTCTCTCTCTCTCTCTCTCTCTCACAAGTCGCTGTGATGGAGTTCTCTCCGGTGAACGAGAGAGTTGCCTCCATGCGACTCCAGGTTTCTGGGGGGAAGGCTCTGACTGTTGTGTGTGCTTATGCACCGAATAACAGTTCAGAGTATCCAGCCTTTTGGAGTCCTTGGGTGGCATCCTGGAAAGGGTTCCATCCGGGGACTCCAACTCACCTGGTGGTGAGTTGGATCAGATGGCGGTGGAGGCTGCCGGACAGACCTGGTAAACCCAAACGTGTAGTGAGGGTGAACTTGGAACGTCTGGTGGAAGCCTCTGTCCATGAGGTCTTTAACTCTCACCTCTGGAAGAACTTCTTGTGCATCCCAGGGGAGGTTGGGACATGGAATCTGAGTGGGCCATGTTGAGCGCCTCCATTGTAGAAGCTACGGCTAGGAACTGTGGTCAAAAGGCGGGCGGCAACCTAAGAACCCATTAGTGGACAAAGCAGGCCTTGGCTCAGGCTGTGCTCAGTAGGGGGGATAACTGCTGACCCAGACTGAGGATATTGTTGGGCGGTGGAAAGAACACTTTGAGGAACTCCTGAAGCCGACCAGCATGACCTCTGAGGAAGAGGCAGAGTCTGAAGACTAGGGTGAAGCCCCACCCATATCTTTGGCAGAGGTCGCTGATGTAGTCAAAAAGCTCTTCAATGGCAAGGTGCCAGGTGTGGATGAGATTCGCCCTGAGATGCTGAAGGCTCTGGACATTGTTGGGCCGTCTTGGCTGACACGCCTATTCAGTGTCACGTGGAGGTCAGGGACAGTACCTGCGGAGTGGCAGACTGTGGTGGTAGTCCCGATTTTCAAAAAAGGGGACCCGAGAGTGTGCTCCAATTATCAGGGAATCACACTGCTCAGTCTCCCCAGGAAAGTTTGGTGCTGGAAAGGAGGCTCTGGCCGATTGTTGAACCTCAGCTTCAGCAGGAACAATATGGATTCCGTCCTGGCCGTGGAACAGTGGACCAGCTCTTTACCCTTGCAGGGTTGTTGAGGGTCTACATCTAGTCTACCTGTCCTTTGTGGACTTAGAGAATGCTTATGATTGTGTCCCCCGGGGAATCCTGCATACTCTGGGTGTATGGGGTACCGGGGCCGTTAGTACCTGCCATTTGGTCATTGTACAAACAAAGTGAGATCTGTGTCCGTAAGTCAAGCACATTCTCAGTGGGTGTTGGACTCGCCAAGTTTGTCCCTTCTCACCGATTCTGTTTGTGACTTTCACGGACAGAATCTTAAGGCGCAGCCGAGGTGAGGATAGTGTCTGGTTTGGGGACCTCAGAATTGCATCCCTGCACTTTTCAGATGATGTGGTTCTGTTCGCTCCATCAGACCGTGACCTCCAGCATGCACTGGGGCGGTTTGCAGCTGAGTGTGACGCAGTTGGGATGAGAGTCAGCACCTCCAAGTCTGACGCTATGTTTCTCTGCCGGAAAACGGTGGAGTGCTCCCTCCAGGTTGGGATTTAGTTGCTGCCTCAAGCGAAGAAGTTCACGTAGCTCGCAACACGGCAGCCATCACGTACGGCGCCATCTAGTATACTCAGAGAGGAGGTTGCATCACTGGCACAGTGGTGCCAAGAGAACAACCTCGCCCTCAACGTCAAGAAGACCAAGGAGCTGATCGTGGACAACAGGAAGCGGAGAGGAGAGCACGCCCCCATCTCCATCGACGGGATTGTAGTAGAGAGGGTCAGCAGCTTCAAGTTCCTCGGTGTGCACATCTCCGAGGACCTCACATGGACCACACACACCACACACGTGGTGAAAAAGGCCCAACAACGCCTGTATTTCCTCAGGCGACTGAGGAAATTCAACATGTGCCCCCGCATCCTCAGAACATTCTACTCCAGTACCATCGAGAGTGTTCTCACTGGATGCATCACCGTTTGGTATGGGAACTGCACCGCACTGGAGCGTAGAACAGTACAGAGGGTGGTGCGGACGGCCCAGTACATCGTTGGAGGTGAGCTTCCCTCCCTCCTGGATATATACACCAGGCGGTGCGTGGCCAAGGCCAAACGGATTATCAAAGACAATATCCACCCCAGCCACAAACTGTACACACTTCTACCGTCAGGCAGGCGATACCGCAGTATCAAGTGCCGCACGAGCAGACTCAGAGACAGCCTCCACAGTCAGGCCATCAGGCTGCTGAACAAGTGCTAGTGCTAAGTGTTACGGCTAGTGCTAGCTCTGGTGTGCTAGTGCTAAGTGTTACTGCTAGCGATACTGCTTAGTGCTAGTCCTGGTGCAAGTGCTGGTAGTAGTGCTAAGTGTTGGTGCCGGTGCTACTGCTAGTGCTATTGCTAGTGTTACTGCTAGTGCTAGTGCTAGTGTTACTGCTGGTGCTAGTGCTAGTGTTACTGCTAGTGCTAGTCCGGTGCTAATTGCTGGTGCTAGTGTTGTTCTAGTGTGTTCTAGTCTGACTGTCTGAGGAAGTATTCTGTCACATTCTGTGAATGTCAAAATATAACAATGTATATTTTATTACATTGATTTATATTTGTATTGCTCCCCTTAATATTTTTTGTATACTTTATTTTATCTTATACAGTTTTCTTTTGTTTAGATTTTGTTTAGAACTATTTCTATTTCTATTTGTATTCTTTTATAACTGCGCTCGGCTGTCGGGCGTTTTGCACGTAAGAATTTCACTCACTGCTTATACTTGTGTAAACTGTGAAGTGACAATAAAACACTTGAAACTTGAAACTTGTCTTGTTCATGAGTGAGGGCAAAATGGAGTGAGAGATGGACAGGCGGATTGGTGCGGTGTCTGCAATAATGTGGCCGCTGTACCAGTCTGTTGTGGTGTAGAGGGAGTTTAGCTGGAAGGTAATGCTCTCGATTTACCGGTCCATCTACGTTCATTTGATTACTAGACCGTTGATTCTTACTCCGGGTGACTGTTATTGCTTGATATATACTGTAAATATTGAATCGGTACGGATAAGATTAAGGATGACATGGTAGTCCTTTAACGATGCAACTGTTGAAAACTGTAAATGTGCTGGCAAATAATAAATAGTGAGTAGCGCGATTACATGACCTGTGTGATTCTTATGGGTAGGAACCTTTGTGTTGTTGACTGTTTAGCACGGACATAATAAAGTGACAGACTAGAACCGGGAAAGTGTTGTGTTGTGTCTCTCTGCCAAATGATGGTTTATCATTGTACCAAGAAACAATTGATGTCGGCGGCGACGGACTGTCTTTTTTGCAAGCTAGCATGGTCGGCTTACCATGGTCAGCTTACGCCACGACTGGGTGATATGAGTCGGTGTCAAGCCCCCCCACTGGAAAAGTTCACTTTCAAAGCTGAAGGCTGAAGTGGAATAAATGATTGAAAAGGTTTCGGATTGCATCAGGATTGGAGAGGCAAGCAGACGAAAACCAGGCAAATGCCTTGATCTACACTATGGGGGAAGAAGTGGAGGATATTTTAACTTCTCTGCATTTGAGGCCCTTCAATGGCCTGGGGAAAATGCAGGTGATCGAGGAGTCAGAGTGAGTGCAGACCCCGACAAAGTGAACGCAGTGAAAGCCATGAAAGAACCCAGCACCGTCAGAGAAGTGAGAGGACTGCTGGGGATGATAAATCATCTGGGCAAGTTCCTGTCTCATCTGGCTCATCTGGCTCATCATTGAGACCTGAGACCAGAGACCTGTTGAAGAAGGACAACAGGTTGGCATGGGGGTCCCCAGAGCAGGAGGCCTTCAATACGATTAAAATAACTGACAACACCCCCTGGATTGACACTATACGACCCAAATGCAGACACCTTCATCTCCTCCGATGCCTCGTCATATGGGCTGAGTGCTGGCCTTTTTCAGAGGCAATCAGAACAAGTGCTTACCAGCACAGAGCAGAGGTATGTACGAATTGAATAGGAGTGGCCTCCACATGGGGCTGCAAAAAGTTTGCAGTTTCATTGAGAAAAACTTCCACATTGAGACAGACCACAAACCAAAGGACATCTCGGGATAACGAAAGGCAGAGGGAGAACTAAACATTGCAAACTGCGGTAGAGAACTGTGCCACTTGTGGATGTGAGAGAGTGAGAATGTGGATGTCAGCGAACCAATGTTGTCTACAGGATTTCCAACGAGACCATGGTCCACTGTCGGAGGAGATCTGTTCCAAAACAACAATCAGCACTACCTAGTCATTGTTGACTATTTTTCAAGGTACGATGAAGTTGCTAAACTGACATCCACAACATCAGAGGCAGTGATCCAGCACTTCAAGTCCATATTTGCGTGCCATGGCATTCCAGATGAGGTGCACTGAGACAGTGGCCCACAGTTTGCATCACAGTGTTTCCGCAAGTATTCGCAGGACTGGGGTTTCAGCCATGTGACGTCCAGTCCTCACTTCCCGCAGAGCAACGGGGAGGCAGAGCAAGCAGTGGGAATGAGCAAAAGTCTGTTAAAAAAATCCCTACCACGCTCTTATGGCCTTCCGTGATGCTCCATTGGTGAAAGGATACAGTCCCGCTGAGCTTCTCATGGGAAGAAAAATCAAGCTCGAGCCGAGATGTGCGGTACCAAGAAACAATCAAACAGAGACGACATGCAGATGCGGGTGGGTAAACCTCACTGACAGCAACATGAACTGCTGTCTAACGTTTAAAAGCCAACTAAAGTTGTCTGTATCAATAAGTAGAAAGATCAAAATGTGATGATTTGAATGTTTAAAGTGTTCGCCAGCAATGTATTTGGCTTGTACAAATTGTATTACAATTGTATGAAAATGATAAAGCAGTATAAAGATCAAAATGTCATGATTTGTTGTTTGAACAACGTTTGAACAACGTTTAAAGGTTCAAAATTGACCGGGTTGTGAAGTCTGAAGTAGGCTATTTGAATGATAACGGAAAAGATTGCACTCGCGCCATCTTCCTCCATTGACTTTACCATATACATTTTAAAGCTTTAAAATCTAGGATCAAAAAATGTATCCAATATTTAAGAAATTTGAATGATAGCGCGTGATTCCAAGCATGTACACATTAAACCCTGAATGGATTATGTAGCGATACAATTGTGGGAGGAGATAGGCCCCACAGTCTGATGAGAATAATAAAGAAAGTATAATACAAAAAGTGTAGAAGAACAATTCCTTCACCTAATAATTATTTTTGTATACTTGTACCAACATTCCCTCTTATTCATTAATGCTGCAATATATAGTCTATATAAAACAACAACTCAACAGGTACAACACAAGCCTTGTTGAGTAATGCATGCATTTAAATGTTCTTTTTGGGGTCCACTGCATCCTACTCTTTTCACAGCGCACCATCTATATAAGAATATTTATTGTAACACTTTATTGTTTACACAATAAACTTCAAATACATGTCATGCAGGTGACCCTGTATATTTCCACAGAACGCTATGGATGTGATCTTGTATGAACGATTTTTATTACTTTTTGTTTCATATCGGCCTTGACTACAGTAGCTTAGTACTAGGATAAAAATAAGAGTTCTCTTCACAAAACATAGCAGAACCAATGTTCTGCGGTGTGTATTCACATTTCGGCGTGCATGCCAAAATCAGAATTGCCGTAACAGCCTGTACAGGAATCCAAGATGACATCACATAGCTTTAAAGGATCACAGAACAGAGCTGTAATATATTAATAATTGTTATGTATCCAAGGATAACGTCCTATGCAGCTGTAGACCCCTAGGTTGCGCCCAAGCTAAAGTGCATATACCGTACTGTAATTGTTTCCCATGTGCTCGTTCAGTAAAGCAATGGTTGAACTAAGTCATGCGTCTCCGTGGCTCTGTGAGTCTGTCAAGTGATTTGCACGTAGACACCTAAGCTAGCCTACATAATAGAAATTGGAAATTAGTTGGAAAGTTCAGGAACTTTTCTACACCTGTTTGGCGAGAATGTAGCCATTGTGAGTTAAATTGGACGAGAAAAAGAACTTCCACGGTGGTAATGAGCAGGAGCTCTCCCTCCGAAGACTCGAGCACATTAGAGTGTGCAGGACAGACGCATGATGACAGGCATCATCGGGTATATTGATCCCTTTGATGAATCTAGTGAGCAGTGGGCAATTCTATTGAACGTTTTGAGCATTATATCATGGCTAATGAGATCAGGGAATCTAATGACAAACGGCGGTGGTGTGGGAAAAAATATCATACTGATGATGACTGCTGGTACTTATGGGAGGAAAGGCCACATCGGGCGCATGTGTAAGAATAAGGCTAAAAACAACTTAGGGACAGAAAGAAAACAGAGAGAGGGAAAATCTGAGTTTAAACATAACTCAACCAAGAGCGACAGTATGAAAGCTCTCTGAGACATGTGCACCTCAACTCAGTCGAAAAAATCTAACTGCCAAGTTGCCCTTGTATGTAGTGAGTGTTTTGAAGAGAGTGGCTGAGAGCCATGAGGCTGAACTGGAATGATCTAAAGACAGGAGAAAAAGACAGCTTAGGGAGTGTGTTAAAGAGGCATTCTGTTGTTTTCTCCAAGGAGCTTGGCAAAAGGGAGTAAAGCCAGAGTGACCCTGAAACCTGACCGTGTACCCAAGTTCTGCCTGCCACGTAATGTACCCTACACTCTTCGACCTAAAGTAGAGGCTGAACTGACACGCCTTACTGAGCTCAGAGTCATCTCACCAGTGGAGCACAGTGACTGGGCCACACCTGTGGTTCCTGTGAGCAAGAAGGATGCCGCAGTGAGACTCTGTGATGATTTCAAGGTCACAATCAATCAAGCTCTCTGTGTGGACAAATATCCTATTCCATGCATTGAGGACCTCTTCGCTTCCCTAGCTGGAGGTCAACGCTTCAGTAAGCTAGACTGGTCTAACGCTTACCTGCAGATGGAAGTAGAGGAGGAGGCAAGAAAGCTGTACACAAAAAGGACTGTTCTGCTTAGCTTTTGGCATAGCGTTGGCACTGGTGTTGTTCCAGAAGGCTATGGACCAAGTGTTTCTCGAACTTCCCTTCACTCACTCCTTGGATGACATCCTCGTAATTGGCCAGATGAGCAAACCCACCTGAAAACCCTGAATGCAGTCCTGGGAAGGCTGGAGGAGTATGGCCTGACTGTCAAGCAGGAGAAGTGCCTACGCACAGATAGAGAGGGAGGCCTTGGCGATGGTCTTGGTGTAGTCTCTGGTGTACACAAGTTTCACCAGTACCTTTATGGTAACAAGTTCACTCTGCTCACTGATCATCGCCCGCTGACCTCCATTCTGAGTCCACTGATGAGTATACCATCGATGGCTGCAGCACGGATGCAGCATTGGGCGCTCCTCCTGTCAGCACATGACTACACCATCAAGTACCAGAAAGGAGAGTTACACGCTAATGCAGATGGACTTTCTCGATAACCACATCCCCACTCTCATGAAGAGAAGGAAGTCACTGTAGATGTGTTCTACACATTAGGGGTTGCACGACTTCTGATTTTTTCAAGTGGACTTTTCTATCAATAAAGTCAACGTAATGTTGACGCGTCGTTGATGACGTCATCACATACACACGGATGCAAAAAACAGAGAGACAGAATGGGCTGCCCAAAAAAATAAAAAAGACGGGTATCCTCTGCGCAAACAGCCGCTCGAAATCACTTAATTTTCCCCCCACCGGCCACCACATTTGCGCCAATGCGCAAATACAAATATTCTTAAAGTGTGAAACCACGTGGTCAACGACGCGTCGACGTCTCCCGGTAGGCGTCGACTTGTGGTAGTGACGTCGACGCGTCGATAAGTCGACTTTTCTGTGCAAGCCCTACTACACATCCCAGTTGGACACACTGGCAATCAGTAGCACGGAGATCAGACGTGACACTATGCTTGTCCCCACTCTGTCTCGTGTCCTGGAGATGGTCAATACTGGTAATTTTCCAACTACAAAGGAAGCAGGTGATGAGCTGTCACCCTTCTTGATTCGTCGGCATGACCTCACAATACAACAAGGATGCCTGATGCGAGTGATAATGCTACCAAAGCTATGCCCTCAGGTTCTGATGGAGCTTCACACAGCACACCCAAGGGTGGTGAGGATGAAAAGCTTAGGTCGGAGTTATGTCTGGTGGCCAGGCATCGATTCCCAGATAGAACTCCAGACCAAATCCTACCACTCCTACCAGAGGGTTCAAAAAGAGCCAGGGCTTGCTCTTCTACACCCCAGGACTTTGCCTTCCAGTCCTTGAGAAAGGATTCACATGGACTTCACAGGCCCATTTGAAGGACACATGTACCTGGTGGTAGTAGGTGTGCATTTGAAATGTCCTGAGGTACACATTATGGACACTACAGCGAACAAGACCATCCAAGTACTGAGGGGCCTCTTCAGTCGTTACGGCATCCCTCATGTTCTCGTGAGTGTCAATGGACATCAGTTCTGTTCTGAAGAATTCTCTGCATTCCTGAGATACAACAGAGTCAAGCACATCCACTCAGCGTTGTACTGCCCTGCTACCAATGGGCTGGCCGAATGCTTTGTGCAGACTTTCAAACATGCCTTGAAATCTTCCAAAGGCACCGCACCTGTAGAACAATGGCTTTGTGTCTCTTGACTTACCACAAAACCCCTCATGCGACGACCAAAAAACACCGGCTACGTTCTTCATGAGGTGCAAGCTGCGCTCTCGGCTGGACTTCCTTAAGCCCAGTGTGGCTGGAACAGTACACCAATCCCAGAATTCCCAGGAGCAACAGCACTCCAAGGCCATACATTTTAATGTTGGGGAGCCTGTGCTTGTTTGTGACTATCAGAAGGGTGAGGAAAAGTGGACACAAGGTGTTGTGATGGCACAAACTGGACCAGTGTCATAAGATACCTGTCGGAGCACAGGGAGGAGTACAAGGACTATGGAAACTCCACGTGGACCAGATGTTGGCATATTCAGAGCAAACACACCAGGGGGCTACAGGCTCAGCAGTGTATCTTCCTTCACCTTCTTTTTCTGTGTTACCTCTACTTAATGCTGGTAGTACTACACCTCACCTAGAAAAGAAAGGAAATTGAGTTCCGTTGACTACCGAACCATCTGAAACACACCACTTCACTGAATCACCTCATGCTAGAGATACTCAGTTGACAGAGACTGTTAGACTATGATGACTAAACCACCAGTACATTACTGAGATGGTAGAATGGACTTAAATAGTTGTGCAGACACTAGGGGTGTAACGGTACGTGTATTCGTCCCGCGACTTCACGGTATGGACGTCACGGTTCGGTACGTGCAGCCATACGACGAATACGTCTGAGTCACACTCCAATCCAGAAGGTGGCGATAAAGCACCTCAACGCTGTTCGCCGACCGCCATTAAGGAACAAGAACAGCAGAAGAAGACCTGAACAAGATGAAGCGGACGCGTTCACGTTGACTATTGCCCCTTTTCCACGGTCACTGTACGGCGCGATACGGCGCGTTACGGCACGGCATGGTACTTTTCGGGTCTGTTTCCATTACAACTGAGTACCATATAGTACCTCCTCGACGTGGGCGGGGTCGTCATAACACGGCTGCGCGAACTGCCGTGACGTCATTTACACCGCGAGTGCAACTGAGACACAGGAGCTAGAAGACCCGCCTGCTACTTTCAAATCAGCTGTGTGGGAAAATGTCAGGTTCTCAGTGGACTACAGCGGCGATGGAGATCTGTAAAGAGAGATGAAGCTTGAGTACCTTTAAGAGATGCATATGACCTTTCAGACTCACAAGTTAATCACAAATGTGACATATTTTTTATTTTCACACCAGGAGATGTTATTCAGTTCTGTATTGCTTTTTATTTTGCATCAGCCCTAGGCCGAAATAATTGAAACACTCCTTGTTATTATTTATTTTGTAATATTTTCAGAACATGAGAGCTGCTTTTCAGTTTTGGAGCTTATTGAACCTTTTAGTTTGACGTCATCCAACATAACAATATGTCCTATGGGGACAGTGTATGTTTGCTGTTTACATTTAACTGTATAATACAGCATATGGAAAAGTTTGAGTTCTTTATTTTTATAATAAAGTTGCCAGTTTGCAAATACTACCTGGCCTGCTACCTCAGTACCTCCCTACTAGCATGTTTTGTTTTCCTCTGTCTTTTTTGGGAGGGTTGGGCTTAAGCTTTGAATGTTTAAATATAGCTTAAGTGGAACAAATTGAAACACTGTACAAGTTTTATTTTTTATTCTATTTATTTTGTACTTTTATAACATAAGAGATGCTTTTCAGTTTTGTAGCTGATTGTGACCAATTGCTTTTTGTTTTTTTTATCAGCCCTACATAGAAATATGACCGATGCAAGAGTGTATGTTCACTGTTGTGTTTACTGCTTGATACACTACAGGGCCAGGCTGTACCAACTATCTCAGTATAACTTGCACTACTGTCTGTTCAAAATAAATGAAAAGAAACCTAGCCTTATGCATTTGGGATTTTTGTTGCTTTTTTCCTGTTGTACCGAACTCGTACCGAACCGTGACCCCAAAACCGAGGTACGTACCGAACCGTGGCTTCTGTGTACCGTTACACCCCTAGCAGACACACAATAGTTGTGCAGAGACACAAGTTTTTAGTCCTAGGAGACTAGCAGTTGAGTTCTAATGTACAAATTTTATGCTGAGAAGAAACATAACACCCAGTCATTATTTTGTGTAAAATAAATAATTGTACATTATTATTATGTTATTATTATGTACTTGGATTTATTTAACATATTTCAGTTGGGATGAGATATTATGTATCCAAGGATGTCCTATGTTATGCAGCTGGTGACCCCTCGTGGCACCCTCGTTATAGTGCATATACCATACTATGTAATGGTTTCCCATGTGCTCGTTCAGTTAAGTAATGGTTGAACTCAATGCGTATCCGTGGCTCTGTGAGTCTGTCAAGTGAATTGCATGTAGACACCTAAGCTAGCCTAAATAATAATAATATCTGAATATCATTTATTGCATTCAAGATTTCACACATCAGGGTTGATCTGATATTACATTGCTGGCTGTCTCTTTGACTTCGTCAGTGACCTGGGGTGCTGAGGTGGCTCTAGCCTTCAATTCAAGGTCTACCCCTATCTCTGCCCCCTTTCTCTCTGGACTGTTTACACCACATGCATCCTGCACTTTACTGAGGACACATAGTATCTAGTTTAGTTAATTGTTATTGTTATTGCTTAGGCCATATACAGTATTTATTGTTAGTTTCATGGTTTACATTGCTGCCACACTTTAGTACTTGGACACTTTTATTACATATACTTTACACACTGCACACACCTTAATTGTTATTGTTATGTCATTGTTATAGGCTTGTTTTCGTGATTTCTTACTCTCTTTTTTTCACCACTGTTTCCTACGGTGTACCTGTAGTGCAATAATTTCCCCACAGGAGTAATAAAGTACCATCGTATCTGATCTCAAACATTACCAATCCAAAAATGTCTGCTTAATTTTTTTCTCACTTAACTTTTGAACTGTTTGTTACACATAAATAGTACACACAGTATGAGGAGTGCACAGTTGAAAATGTCATGTTAAATATTTACGACTTCAGATCGGTACGGCTCCAATCAAATCCAGTGTGAGGTGCTCTACCATATAATCTAATATTATATAATAATTGTGTTGAAATAACTGTTATAGTAACTATTATAATAACTCAAAACTTTTGTAAAATGCCAAAAACCTGGACAAACAATAAAGCAGGTCAATTGTGTCATGTCATGTTTTGGTTTGGTATGATGTTTGTCCTGATTTTGGCGAATTATTATTTAGACACAAGGCTAGAAATGGTTTACAATATGTTCAACAGCGTGAATCAAGAGCGCATTAAGTATTGTGCTCTATTGCGATCCAGCTAAGTACTAAAATGTAAGCTCTGATACAATCACTAGGTTCACTAAGATAATTTGCTTCCAACTCTATATAGAAAATAATACAATAACTGGATGTATCGATTGGTTCAGTCTGGAATCAGGAATAGGGTGAATGGAATTGGATAGGGTGTGGTGGGCCGTTTTGGACAGAGCGTTCCAAATCAAATCGTTGCACTCACCATCATACAAGAACAAACCTGTTAAGATTATTACATATCTTTATATGCGTGGTCTCACAAATGTAATTTAATTTGTAATTGTAGTTATTACACACAGAGAATGAATACAATTTTAAATTATGGTCCTATTCACCATATAAAGCATAAATGCAAAGCTAATTTATGATGAATGGTTATTTCAGGAATGGCCAACCTTATAGGTCTTTAATGAGCTGTAGGCCCTGGGCTTACCTTGGGCTTGATGTCCCGTGTGGTACTGGTGATGGTGCTAGTGACTGAGGAAGAGGGTCGGCTAGTGGAGGTGCTGGAGGGCCTCTTGGAGCCAGCGGCTGGGGCGGATGTCAGCTTGGTGGCTGGTGTCTTTTTGGCAATTGAGGCTGAGATGTTGGTAGAGGTGATGGAAGGGGCAGGCCGTCTAGTTGCGCCTTTGGTAACGGTGATGGGTTTGGTTGCCCCGTGGGCGGGTGGCTGTGCCACGCAGAAGTAGCAAGGGCATGCAGCAGGGAGGATGGAGGGAAGGATGGATAAGGAAAAAATTAAGGAGAGCAAAAGAAAACAATCAAGCAAAGGTAAATGGGGAAAAAACATAAAACGGCAACCTGGTCAAATATACAATCATATAAACACAAAATAAGGAACAGTTAAGCAATGAGATAGATATATGTTTTATGCTTTGTAAAAATGCCAAAGCATAAAAATGCCAAAGCATTTGGGTCCTGGTACAAACAACGAAGTAAAGAACCCTGGTCTTCAGTTGTACATCCTCCCAAGCAAAAAATGTGCCAATGAGGAGAAACATTGCGATTTTGATAATATTTCGACTCATTGTTCAGCCCTAATTTAATATTCAGATTTTAATGCGAATAACTGGCAAACAATACATGCAGGAAATAGGATGATTACTAGTAGTGTAAAGATACATGCGATGCATCGATGAATCGATTGTAAATCCTACCGATTCAACTAAATCGAGCTGCTAAAATAAATAGAATGAATCGCTTAGGCTTCAGCAATAATCAATATGAATGCTTCATATCGAATGAATCGCGATTCTTAATTATGACCAATGTTTTTTTGGGAAATCCAGCTCATTAATTCGTAACTGTCTGATCCTTAACACAACACCCCTCACACCACGACGAAGAACCGCCGGCTATGTAAGATGTCCGACATCTTGTTGGACATGCAAATATGGCCGACGATTTTTTTCCATAACTGCAAATCAATAAGGTTCAAGCTTATCGATACTGCTATAGAGTCTCCCCCCCCAATATCCAAGATATTGGATATTCAATAGATATTGACACTGTCAATTACATCGGACTGGCACAGGAAACTAAAGACGTAATCAAGTACCCTGCCCTAAACTAGCCAGGTTTGTCTCATGTTTCAAAATGTGTCGAATTGATATAGCATTAAAATATTTGTTTAGAAGTTGTTTAGAACCAGTATAAAATCTGATGTGAATACGCAGATAAGAATGAATAATGGACAGGTTAAACAGACTTTTGATATGTGTACATTGGTGGAACATACAAAACGAGTACAGCAGTACTGTATGCTGTGTATGCTATGCTATGAAATTGTTTCGGTATGTCCTCATCTTAACGTTGTAGTGATAACTTATTATACATCCATGAGTAGGGAATTAGGCCGCGTCCACGTGTACATCAGTTCTTATTCAAATGTATCCCCCCCTCTCCCATTGACACGACATAAATGCGCTGGAGACGACATCAGCACATTTATGAAAAGTTACGATGTTTTCAATTCAGAGCATTCGGAGTGGTGCATACCCTCTCTTCTCATTGGGAACAATTGAAATAAAGACAGGCACTACGTGGATATGGATTAAACACAGCGCACTGGCTGTATACTGGTAGTTATATGGATTAAGCCGAAAACAGTAATAGACCAGCAGAAAGATCATTACATAAACATAACATTACAACACAAATAACATAAATGCAACTGATACACCAAAGCGACTTACAGTATATATGTTTATTTTCTTTTAAAGACACATTTTTTACCAATACTCTGGAAAATATGGTATATATGTGCCTTGGTTAAAACTGTAGATAATCACACCAACTTCAGCAAACATTATTCTAAATAATGTATAAATAAGGAACGACCCAGGCTATCTGCATGTAATAGCATTGATTCCATGTGTCTACTTTGCATATCAGAGCTATAGCAGAATGACTGATGACATTTCCTGTATCACCTACCTTTGCCTTCTTCTCAGGACTAGATGGGTCTTTCCCCAGGGGTGAGCTTCCAGTGGAGGGTTTGGCTGCAGGCTTCTTGGTCAATGTGGCTAATTTCCCGGATTTCTCCTTCTTCACCTCCTTCTCTGCTGTCTTTTTCACCTCTTCTTTTGCGTTCTCTTTTATTTCAACTTTGCTGACCGGCTTCTCTGCCTCCTGACGTTCTGGTTCTCCCTTTTCATGAAGTTTCTCTGCCACCTCCTCTTCATCCGTCTTCTCCACTTTGTCAATAATGGAGACTTTGGGCACCTGCACCTTGGACTCCCACTTATTGTCCTCCACCAATGTTACTTCTACCTTGGACTTTTCCACCTCAGAGTCCTCCACTAAGGTAACTTCTACCTTGGACTTTTCCACCTGAGAGTCCTCCACCAATGTTACTTCTACCACCGACTTTTTGCTGTCCATTGTGGTCACTACTACCTTAGTGCCATTCATCTTGTTCTCCTCCGTGCTTGTGTTGATATGCTTCGCAGGCGTACCAAAGCCAGTGTCCATCATAACAGGTGTCTGCTGTCTCTCTTGGCTTGGCTTGGCTTGAGAGACCTTTGTTTCTTTGCCATCTCCCATTTCCGTTTTTTCTGGCACGTCAGTGACCTTGACCACCTTCTCAACAGGCTTGATCTCCTCCATGATTATGGTCTCCTTGCTCACTTGTATCATCTTCCCAGTTTTGTCTTCCACTGCTTTCTCCAACTTTTCCACCACGTTGGCCATCATGTCCATCAGCTGAGACTTGTCCTTTGTTTTATTCACCCTGTCCTCGATCTTTCCAGCGACGGCTACCTTCCCCAGTGGCTCTTGATCCTCTGTCCGTTTCTCATTTTCTGTCTCCTTGTCTTTCGCTCGGTCTGTCTTTTTCCCCAGCTCATTTTCATTTGTTGTTTCAGACTTGTTCTGGTTTCCCTCCTCCTCTTTCTCCACTTTGGTTGGTATCGCAATGCTCGTCTTCTCACTCCGCTGCTCCACTTGGTCCAGGTGGACGGATTTGTCTAGCCGCACCATGTTGTCATCCATCTTCTTCTCCTTCGTTTCTGCTTTGTCCAACTTCACTGGTGTTTGTATGTCTGCAGGGAAGAGTGACAGAGACACAGTAGAAGTGTCGTTAAAACCGAAAAATGTCAGAGATGAATAGTAACAGCAATAATACGAATAATAGGCTGATACAAACACAAGTTTTGTTTACTGTGAACACACAGAATAATTGATTGACATAGATATTGACATAGCAAAAAAACTGACCTCTCAGACATTAGACAATGTTAATTATGGTAGAGGAATTTGTGTGACCATTGCGGGCCACGGTATCTTTAACGGTCTATGTATAGTCTATGGATTCTGCTATTGAAAAACGATCCAGAAATACGAAACAGAATGCAACAGAATCGGTATCCGCCTCATGATTGGTTTAGGTGAAAGTGACCCCGCCCAGTCTCTGAAACTGCTCAGACAAAAGACATTTCTGACTGAATTATGAAGTGAAATTAAATAAAAATTCAGAATGAATACTTTTTTTGGCCACGCCCATTTATAATTTTCTTCTCTGCCTCTACACTCTTTGTCTCTTTGTCTCCCTTCCACTCCCTCTTTATTGAGACAACAGGAGTACAACTTTTTAAAAAAGGCTTTAATTCTCAGTTCAGAGAAATATATGGGTCTGACGAATGCCTTTAAAGCTATCAATTCAAGCGCCATAGTTAAATTCATATGGAATTAATCATGTGCCTCGCTACTCCAGTGAATAGAGATGACCTTCGTAACAACCTGGAAATGGATAAAGCTTTTTAAACATTGTTGTTGAGTGCTGATGAGACTCTAGCTGTCCTGTTATATGAATATAATGCACACCTCTCACTAGAGCCTGACCGATATTGGATTTTTGGGGCCGATACCAATCTTAGGGAGTAATAGCCGATATTCAGCTGATATTATTATATGAATTATTTTTTTACAATGACCCCTCAAATGTGGCTATCAAACACTTGTGACAAAGATATGTATTAGAGGCACTGGATTTTACTAGTGAAGGGAATTGTTAATTTTTATTGATAATGCTGCTTAACGATCCGAATCTTTGTCATTATTGATCAATCAATTTTATCAATTTGTCACTATTGATACTTGTCTATTTTTTGATGGAAAGACAAAATGACAGACAAATCTTCAGAGAACTGGTATTGCTTTTATTGCTTGACTGTGACTATTTCACTATGCAACAAATATATCAGTACTGCAATTGATGTATGGATGGGTGTTCAAAAACAAACATCAAAACAAAGGGGAAAATTGACTGGTATCACCAATCCTCAAGTCAAGTCCAAGTCTAAGACATGAAAAGAAATATGCTTCCACTCGGTCCACAAGGAAAGATGGAGGATGTCTGTGAAGATGAAAGGCATAAGTAGATTAGGACATTTCAAGGAACTGAAACCTGGTGAAAAGCTGGATGCTGTGGAAAATCTGGGAGCATGTACAATGGTTTTTAAGATGCTTGGGATGTCATGGAGTAGATGATGAAACAGAAATTGTAAGAAGGGGATCTCCTCAGATCATCACTTCTTTCTTTGCCTGAAGTAAGACTTCAGAAGGGACGAGGCAGACAAAGGAGTAAAGTATAGCATGAAAACTGAAAAGCATGAAAGCATGAAATCCAGCATGACAAAGCATAAGCTTACAGAGGAACAAGAGAAATTCATGTCCGTGCTCACAGAGCTCATATCACCCACAGAGCTGCCCATAGATCGAACCTGAGGAGTGAAATGATCACTTTAGTCATCCATGGAGTCGGAGGAATTGCTATGAGTGTTAAATCAAGAAGATATCTACTGAGAGTGAGGGTCAAGGCAGAGAGTGAGGACCCAGAGGTACAGAGGGAGCCCATTAACTTCTTTACGGCTTGGATGAAATAGCTAAAGTACACAGAGTCATTAAACCAAAGCAACTGAAGATATTCTTCCCAGGAGTCAAACTGGACGATCTGAAAAGAAAAAAGGGAATTGAACTCAACCGAGAAGGAAGACTCCGCGGAGAATTAAAGTTAGGGAAGACGGTTGGTGGAGAACATCCAGATCTCTTTGAGGAAGTGGATATGGCAGCACATAAGTTAGAAACACACTCTTGATCTATGAGAGGAACTGCAGTAAAATATGAAGAGATCACCAAAACGCAAGAGTTCAAAGCTGAAACCAAAAGTGCAGTTGCTGGCACAGAGAGTTCTAAAGCCGGACTGAAATGGGAGCAGTATTGGCAGCGAGCCTGTGCTATTTCTCGGCTGGGAAGGAACCAATGTGGTATAAAGCCATCTTGGTGGCACCAAAACCCACATTCTGTGACAAGGCCACATGTCCGTCTGGGTACGGACCAGCCAGCCAGAAGTGTAGGGAATCAGCATGAAGAGTCTCCTGCTGAAAGGGCCTGATGCCCTCAATCCGTTCCCAGCAGTCTTACTCAGTTTCAGGAGAGGTGTGTACGCGGCCCGAGGTGACATCGAGAAAATGTACAATTATGTGTGGTTGGAAGACCTGGAAATGCACCTCCATAGATTTGTATGGAGAGACACTCAAGATGAAGGCATTGAAGGATATAACATTACCAGAGTCATCATTGACAATCGACCAGCATCCTGCTGATCAACATTGACAATCGGTCAATGTTGACCAGCAGCTGTCTATGAGGGAGACAGCAAAGCTAACAATGTTTATTCACTTAGAGGAGGAGCATAGAAGCCTAGAAGAGGATCGCTATGCAGATGACATCCTGACCTCTCACAATGACCTAAAAATGCATTAAAGTTCAAATTGGGTCAGGCCAAATTGGGAGGCAAGAGCATGTGCCCAGAACATCGACAGGAAAAGTCTTTATTCTCCCAAATCAAATGAGGGATAGATCCAATAAAGCCTTGGGTGTCAGCTACATGGTTGAAGAAGACAGACTACATGCAATGGCCTCGACTTCAAGGACTTCAACTTCTGAAGGATGAAAAAGAAAATGAAGGTGGGTCAAAAACTCCTTGGAGGAGAAGTGAGAGAGAACACTCCCAACCCCCTGACTAGAAGAGAGCTCCTCAGCCAAGTAGCTGGCCTTTATGACCCAATTGGTCTAATCATACCTGTGAAGCAAAAGGGTGTCATACTTGTCAGGAAAGCATTTCAGGAGACTGGAAGCAGAGGTCTGGCCTGAGAGACTTGGGACAAACCACTTTCTGTAAGGCTGGGTGGAAGCCATCCAACTGTTTGAGGAGTATGTGCGTCTTGGCCAAATCACCTTCCACAAAAGTCTCACACCAGTTGACTGGATGGGAAACCCTGGGGAATAACATTCTCTGATGGAAGTGACAGGAGCTATGGAGCCATGGTATACTTCAGGTGTGAGACAGAGAGAGGGACTCAAGTCAGATTAGTTGAGTCCAAAGCAAAGTTTACGCCACTGGATCAAAAGGGAGAACCAGTCAAAGCTGAAATTTGTGGTGGAGGAGATTGAACAGTGGTTCCACCTGCAGGATAGCCAAATTGTGCTGGGAGCGATTCAAAGAGCCAGTTATGGATACTAAACTTTCTTTGCAAATAGTCAGAGTATTTCAGAAGGCTGGATCTGTTGAAGACTGGTGTTGGTGTTTCAAGATACTACCCTTAATAGTGTGTATAGGGAAGAGGAAACAGGGCTTTTGGTATGTGGAGGAAGGATCCAGATCTTTAATGATGAACAAAGTGCAGTACCAATCATACTTTACAAAGCATGGATATCCACTCTTCTCGCTGAATAAGCCCACATTGCAAACCATGAGGAAATAGCAGGTACGCTTTTACGGATGAAGAAGAAAGCCTGGGTAGTGAAAGGATGGAAATTGGTCAAAAAAGTTGACAACTGTGTGGCGTGCAGAAAAGTCAGAGCAAGAAAGTGTCTGCAGATTATGGGTGACCTTCGACCAGAGCGGATAACATCAGGCAGACTGGTTGAATTCACAACAGTGGATTTATTTGGACCTTACGAAAGTAAGGCTCAGGGTATGGGGAATTGTCTTCTGCTGCATGGCATCAAGAGCTATACACACAGACATTGTTAGTGAGCTGAAGGTTTTCTCCTGGCCTACAAAATTTTTCTGCTACCTGTAGAAGAGCAAATCAACACCTTAAATAAGACCACAAACTTCAAAGCAGAACTAGGACCATCGGAAGTGGAATTGACTCAACCACCGCTGGTGTGACCTCCTTGGGTTTGAAAACCAGGAGTTTGAAAACCAAATCGGCCAACTGATAAATCGGAGGGCTCTACCTCGCACCACTCAAAATTTCACTGCCAGTGATATAAGAAAGTGTAATTCAACCATCAGCTGACTTATCTATCCACTAGTCATGGAGATATGAGCCTAAATAGTTAAAGTCTACATCCCAACAAATGAGTGTTAATTTCGTTGACTAAAATTCAACGCCCATTTTTCCATGACTAAGACGAGACGTTCACAAGCTAATAATAGATCTTTGATAATAAAAACTGTGTGTGTTTTGTTTTTGTTTGACGAGACAAGACGGGACTAAAATGTTACTAACATGTTATTAACGTCTCGTCCATTAGCAACAGCATTCAAGTGTTAATGCCAGGAGCGAGCAGGCGCAGGCTTGTGACATCAGATTGAAGGCGACATTGCGTGTTATTTGAATCCCACACACCTAAGACGCTACACTGTCACCTTGATTCCAAGTCTGAGTCACGTTGCGATCCTATCTTCTTCTCATTAAAGAAGAATAAAACATCGTAAAACACGGAATGGCTCGAGTCTTTTGGCCAATTAGAATCAAGATAACTGCATTTTCGCCAATCAGAATCAAGATAAGATAATAGAGATAAGATAAAAATGTATTAGTCCCAAAGGAAATTCTTGGGCCAGAGGTTGCATAGCAATAGAATAATAAACAATAGAAAAATAAAGAATAGAATAATAAAAATAAAATAACACATTTACAGTGAATAAGCCTGAGAGTATATAAAAATATAGGTAAGATATTCAGCAGTCAGCAAAACAAGTTGGCAATGGTATTGGGAAGTAGTAGTGAGAATTAGTATTGCACATGAGAAATATTGCACATGATGATGAAAGGTAATATTACAAGGTATCTAGAAAATGCAATTTCTGAAGAAATTGCGGTGTGAATGCTGTGTGTTGCTATTTGGAGCCCCTGGAACACTTCTGCTGCAGCAGGGGTCCAAGAGTTGAAAAGCTTGAAGTGGTATAAGTCTGTTTGTTTCCATAGTTACATTTCTGTGACCGTAACAATTTGTCCTACCTTTATGATGTATAAGTTACGTGTGTGGAGTTAATATTGTGGGCGGGATGGCAGTTTTAAAATGTGGTGAGCAGTGCTGGAATCCTTCTGCTGCAGCAGGGCTCCACGAGTTACAAACCTTGAAGGTGACTGAAAAAACTGTCCTTTTTGGTGGGGACTCCTGTCACTCCTACGTTTTGATGTATAGATTACGTATGTGGAGTTAATATTGTGGGCGGGATGGCAGTTTTAAAAATATAATAAAAAAAAAAAATCTGTCTGCTCTACACTCTAACAGTGACGTCACCCGCTCTGACCAGCGCAATACACACCCATGTTAAAGTGTCTGAGATGCTGAAAAATCAATTAATTTGAACTGTGATTGTGTAAAAAGTATGAATGTTATGAACATTTTGAAATCATGTGTGAATTCATCCAATAGGCTTTTCACACTTGAATAAGTTAACCCTGGGTTATTAATAGCCCTGGGTTAATTTATCTCACGTTTCACACTAGTTTTCTTTAACTCTGGGTTAACAATTGACCCCGGGTATTAGTGTTCAGCGTTTCACACTGTAAGCTTGTAGACCCCGGGTTAACGTTCTCATTTGCATATTTACTGGGTTATCGAAAATGATTGGCCCGGCCCAGCACGTGACCTTTGTGCCAGCTTAGCTGTCAAAATGACACCATCACGCCGCTGTGATGGCGATAGTAATTAAACACACACACAAAAGAGCGAGAGAGCGACGAGAGAGAATACAAATTCAACTGGAGAAGAGAAGTATATGAGGAGGTTTTCGATTTTAATTAAGTACAGAGAAATTCATGTTTAAGATCGCCTTCACAGATGCGCGTGCGATTAATATGTAAATGAGGTGAGGTTGCGGTCTGTGTTTGGATGGATAGTCGTTGATATCGCTGTTACCTTCTAACTCCACAATCATTTCACACTAGTGTTCTTGGCCCCGCAATTGCGGTGCTAACCCCGCAATTGCGGTGCTAACCCACTTTCAAAAATGCAAGTGTGAAACGCTGCTTAACCCCGGGTTAAATGTGGGGTTAACCCCGCATTTAACCTGGGGTTAAGTGTAGTGTGAAAAGCATACAAGTGTCCTGAACGTTTTAATGTTGAATGGAGTTTCTACCTGAATGTATGAATGAATGGGAAGAGGTTGAATATGAGTGGGTTTGGAAACATTTGGAACATTCTCCCCCATTCATTTCAATGGGGAAAAATTGCCGGAAAATGTTGAATATTTCGGAAAGTATGAAGGGTATCAATAAGAAAAGTCATTGCAATCGATTCCTAATTGAGCTGAATCTTTTAAACTTTGAACAGAGTTTCTACGTTGAAAACTGTGGGAGGAGAAGGCCGGCAAAAAAACAGGGTGGAATAATAATAATAAGAAAAAGATAAATAATAAATACGGCGAATAACATATGTTGTGTTCACTCCACGAAAGAACCCACTGCAAGCGAAGTGCAGGGGAAAAGGTCAGCCGGCCCATCGGGGAAACCGGAGCGGGAGACGAGGAGGATAATGGGGGCCTGTCAGGGCTCTCTCCGGTGCTGCCCAGAGAGGTGCCATGGACGCTCCCGCCTGCTATCAACGGCACGCCCGAGCCCTTCATTTCTGCATGGCTGCCCCCTGGGCACACAAAGAGGCAAAGCTTGTCTTGGTCCATGAGTGGGGTGGGCAGGATGGGCATGAGTGGCCCTCAACCCCCTTCCACCAGAGCGCTGGGGGCTACTGGGGATGGCTTTGTGCTGCAGGTCCCTGCTCTGTGGTGCTGCACCAGGAGCCCGGGGGATCAGAGAGCCGGGATCACTTCTTGCTTCCTTCCTGTTTTAGTCCATTTTTATTCCCTGGGTCTGGACCTTGTCTGCTCTTTTCTTTATTCTCTTCTCTTTCTGTTCTCCTCCTTTGTTGGCTGTTGGCGCTTTTCTTGCCTCGGTTCAGGCACACGTGTGCATGGCGCACTGTGCTCGATAGGTGGGTGTGTGTATCTGTAAGTGTAACAGTTCTTTTTGCCATCTGCATCTTTCTGCTCTTGAGCTAGACAGAAACACTGAGCCAACTGGATGTGTGGCTCTCACTCACTCTCGTCCCTCCCTCTTTCTTTCTCTCTCCTTCTCTGACTGATTATTGGCCAGGTCATGTGAAGTGTTAGTAGGATTGGCTGCTACAGATTTACAAGTCCCACCCACTGTAGTGGAGCGAGTAAGCCTCTCGCCATCCCCCCCGTGTATTCCTCACATTCTGTCTGGCACACAGACGACTGCACGCATGGATAAACCCACACACACAATAAGGTCTGACACAGGCACTGGCAGTGTTTCCCCAAGTGGGAGGTCAAGGGGTACTGTGGGGCGGGGGCAGGGAGAATTGAGTGTCTTTTAATGAGGGGAAAAGCTCAATCACATATTGTACAAAAGCAAAGCACGGGCAAAATGAACAATTCCAAATGTGTTGTACACAAGAACTGTAAATAAATGCCTGCACATGTACACTGGCGTGCCAATGTGCAAGCCTGTGTGAACATGAAGTTCCACAAACAGTGTGTCCACAACGTTACAGCAAAACACTGACTATAAATGCCATGGCCGTCCCAGACTGTCTGCATACTGAACAAACCGTGCATCACGGTGACTATAAATTCCAGAAGAATAAACGCTTTGCACTATAAGTTGACAAGGCAACAAACATCAACAATGACTATCTTTTAATAGCAAATTAGAACGCTGAGTGAGATTTGGCAAAGGAAAATTTAGCAGTTTTTCAACTATCTCTTTCTATCCACATTAGGGATAGAAAGTGAAAAACAACTGCCAACAACAAGCCAAACATCGCTCTTCCAAGTCCCAACTCTTCACGGTTCTGCCTGTGCAGTGGTGGAATGATCTCCCGGCTCATGTCAGGATGGCCGAGTCACTCGCCAGCTTCCGCAAGAGACTCAAGACCCACCTGTTCCGAGTTCACCTGGACTCTGTATAACTCTGCAAATGTACTCTTTGTAAGTCGCTTTGGATAAAAGCGCCTGCCAAATGCTGTAAATGTAAATGTAACTGCCAATTCTCTCTGTGTCTTTTTCCTGGTCACCAACCAAGTCATTTCCGTCATTGGTGACCATGAAGAATTACAGGCTGTTGGCCTGTGCAGGCTTGGATATCTCTGCCTCCTGGTCAAAAGTAGTCAGGGGGCGTGGTCTAGATGCCACTCACAAAACAAACTTCCTTGCTGTCTTCAATTGTATTGCAAACTAGCTAAGTTTCCAACAGTGAAAATGCCATCCCAGAATATGAAATACAGCAGATGAAATGCAGCTTCTGGCTTTCCTGTTTGATTCATGGTATTTTAAAGTCTGACTTTTTCTTTTGTAGACATTGACATTGGAACGCACAGGCCCATGCAGCACATACCTTTTGGTGTCTTGCTCAAAGCAAGAAGACAGTGTAACAGAAGCTATTGTTTGGTATTGATTGTGATAAGCAAAGCAACAAGTTGCTCCCTCACTCACTATGTGTCTATTCAGCTGTTCCCAAGCATTCCCATCATAAACAGCCCGGTCCACAGATTGGCTAACATACAGGTAAACAGAGACACACAAACGTTTGTGCGTGTGTTAACAATATTGTGATTTGATTTTATCTATGGCAGTGAAATACAAATGCACAGACAAATTTGCTTCACTCCGCTACACACACACACCTTCATGCACAAACGAAGACTTCTGTGTGCGTGTTGCACAATTCCACAGTTTGACAAAAGGTACCATGCCTAGTCGACAGGCTGCACCAGGGTCCTGCATCAGATCGACAGTTGACCTGCAAAAAAAGTGATTCGCAGGTGGCCGTAATCTTTATTCTGGTATTATTTTGTTCTTGGTAAAACAAAGAAGATGTGGGTCGGATCCCAGGTGTTGGATAATAAATATACGTGGTTGATCAGTGTAACGTGATCATTACGAGACGTTTTCACTGGTCATGGTTATTATAGGATATGCAGGTTCGGGTTGGGCTGCGGATCTTGTGCCGTCGGGTCGGGTTGCGGAACTAAGTAGCCATATGTGCGTGTTTGCAATTGCATGTCGCGGGTGCGGGTCGGGAATGGGTCTTGAAAATCTATGCTAATAGCTATGATAGCCAGACAAGGCTATGATAGCCAGACTACTGAACTTCTTCCTTTCGTCCATCATCTTCTTCTAATAGGTAAAGTTATAGTAAAATACTATTCTGGTAATATCAAAAGCCTTTTGTTGTTTCTAGAACGATCACAGCGCACCACTTCATGTGCCAATGTTTTGTGTGCATAACCGACCTTGACAAACCAAGGGAAGACAACGCAGCATCTCCACTGCCTGTGGGATGAACACACATAGATCCTATAGTCCTTTATAGGAGGAGGGGGCACACAAAAAATACATCTATTTATAGCCAACACCCCCTCTCCTACCACTGGCATAGTTGCTTCCTTGATGAGGCAACTCTAGCTTTAATCTTAGTTTTCTAAGATAAAAACCCGGACAACATCTAAAAACAAGTTTGCAGCTATTTAAATGTACACAGTGGCATGGAAACACATCGATGATTGACACAGATGATTGACAAGATCTTGACTGAGGTCACTAGCCACGCCCAAGGCATACCCTGCTTTATCAGCTACTTTATTCTCAATGACCATTATTTGCCAAATGAACATCATGCTGTATTGAAGAAGACTTAAAACTAGGGCCCATCAAACCCTAACCTTTGGGTTAGGGTTTCAACTAAGGACAGCCTCGTCCTCTCCCCCCAAACAATCAAAGCCATTGCAAAAGCAAATTGCATTCAAATGGAAATACTTCATAAAACAAACACTCATAAGAAACACACAATGTCTTAACGCATTCTGCAAACTATGTTTTTTTTGTTTTTCTTATATTCCAAAGTGACTTATATGTATATTTTGTCTGACTGCGTTCCAACTATGACCAAGAGACGGAGCTGTATACAATAATTTAAAAGGTTTACATATATACAACCTACAACTAAGAGATAAATCAAAAGAATAATAATAATAATAATAATAATACATAAACCCATTCCTTTAAGTTGCACAACTTTCACAACCTAACTGCAGCTCAGCATAATGTAAGCCTACTGTCTTCCTGGAAGGCTCCGGCATTTGTAAAACCTAGAGTACAGGAAGGTTGGAACAAACACACAATTTTACACCAAGTTGGTGATTGTTGGAACAATGGAAAGACTAACCATGACTGTTTTTTAATTGAGCTTCTGTTGAGTTTGAATTAAGTGTGTTTTACAACACACACACACCTGTGCGAATGTCAGCAAAAAAAATAGCATCGGGAAGAGCTATTAATACAGAGCCAGCATTTCAGCAACAGCGGTAGCATCAGGCCCTGCAAATTAAAACCCGGTCAAACAAAAACAAGGGAGTATTTCTGCGGGAGTCCGTCCGTCCTTCAGCTACATCTTTGTCCTTCCTTCCACCCATCCTAGCCATCCTGGCTCATGCCGCCCTACAGTCTCTCCACTTCCTGGCTCTCACAGAGACCTGGATCATCACCGCCACTCCAGCCGCCCTCTCCACTGCCTACTCTTTCTCCCTCACCCACCGACCCACTGGGTGAGGTGGGTGAATGGGATTCCTCATCTCCCCAAAGTGGTCATACCAGGCACTTTCCCTGGAACTCCTGACCAGATATGCACTTGAACTCCATGCTGTGTCTGTTGCCCTTCCAATCAAGCTCAACATTGCCGTGATCTACCAACCACCAGGCCCTCCGTGCAACTTCTTCGACGAGATGGATGCCATCCACAGCTGTTTTCCTGAAGATGCTCACCCCTTCTCCCTCTATCTTCCCCGGGAGTACAATACGGTCATCATTATAACCGTCTACATCCCACCACTAGTGAACAGCGATGTGGCTCTATCGGACCTACATGATGTGCTATGTCAGCACCAGGCCAAACATCCTGACGTGGCTGTGGTGGTGGCAGGGGACTTTAATAGTGCCTTTAATAGGGCCTTTCTCTAAAGAAAGTCATGCCGAACTTCTGTCAGCACATTAGTGTGCTACCAGGCGAGAAAGAACTTTGGACCACTGCTATAAGCCATTCAAGAGAGGATACAAGGCTGTCTCTCTTCCCCCGTTTGGCAAGTTGGACAATGCCGGCATTCTCCTGCTGCCGGAATATAAACAAAGGATAGTACAGGAGGGGGTAGTGACGAGGGAAGTTAGGCGGTGGTCCGACCAAGTTGATGAAGATATTTGGGAAGCCATGATCCACGTCGACTGGGACATGTTCCGATCCAGGTCCAGTGATGTCAGCGAGTATATGGACTCGGTGACGAGCTTCATAGCAATGCTAGAGGACTATCATCCCCACATTAAGGTGAGATCCTTTCTTTATTAAAAACCATGTGTCAATGGATACATCCGCGTCGACCTGAACACAAGTACTGCTGCCTACAAAACCAGCCTCGTATCCGGCAACATGGACGACTACGGCGAGCGGTGAAGGACACAAAGAGGAGGGACAGAGACAGAGTGGTCAAGCAGATGGAGCAGCACGACACCAGACACCAACAGCAAGGGCTATGGACTATCAGGGTCTACCCGGGCAGAACCCCCTCAACTGTGAGTACCGCATCCCTAATGGACGATCTGAACTCATTCTTTTTGCGGTTCGAGGCGAGAAACAGCACCGCTAGCGTGACCGTAGCTGAAGTGAGTTCCATTGCTAGGGACGAGCGCACTCTCACTGTGACCGACTAGCTCCAGTGTTCACCACAATATCTCTCTCTCCCTGGTTGTGGTACACTATTGTCCCTGTGCCCAAGACTGCCTCTCCAACATGCCTGAATGACTACCGACCGTTGGCCCTCACACCGGTGGTCATGAAATCTTTTGAGAGACTGATTAAGGACTACATCTGTGCCATCCTACCTCCATCCTTACATCCATGGACCCGCTGCAGTTTGCCTACCGGCCCAACAAATCCACAGACAATGCTGTCTCCTAGGCAATACACAGCTCCCTCTCTCATCTTGACAGTCGGAAGGGGGGGTATGTGAGCATGTTGTTTATTGACTTTAGCTCTGCTTTCAACACCATAGTTCGACAGTAGACTGGCTGACAAGCTGATTGAGCTGGGTCTGAAAACCTCCATGTGTGCCTGGATTCTGTATTTCCTAACAGCCAGGCCCCAGGTCGTCAGGGTGGGCAAAGACACCTCCAGACCTCTCAGCCTGAACACAGGATCCCCCCAGGGTTGCGTCCTCAGTCCCATACTGTCCCTGTACACACATGACTGTGGCCAGGTCCAGCTCCAACACCATCATCAAGTTTGCGGATGACACAGTGGTGGTGGGCCTGATGTCCGGTAATGATGAGAAGGCCAAGAGGAAATTGCTAACCTGTCAATGTGGTGCCAAGACAATAGCCTCATGCTGAATGTCTCCCAAACTAAGGAGCTGATTGTGGACTTTAGGAGGACACAACACCAGAGGACTTGCACACCACTGGGGATTAAGGGGACTGCTGTGGAGAGGGTGAGCAGCTTCAGGTACCTGGGAGTCTACATTGCAGAGGATCTGACTTGGACTACACACATTGACAGTCTGGTGAGGATGGCGAAGCAGTACTTCTACCACCTCAGGCAGCTGAACAAGTTCTGACTTGTTTCAGACCTTCTACGCTGGTGCGGTGGAGAGCATTCTGACAGGGAGCATCACTTTTGCCAAACCAGGCGGCAACAGCTCTGCAGAGGGTGGTGCGTTTGGCTGAGCGTATTATTGGCACTAGACTCCCCACCCTGCAGGACCTTTACTCCAGGAGGTGTCGAACCAGAGCCAGCAGGACCATGAAGGATCCTCACCACCCCAACAACCTGGTCCAACTTCTACAGTAAGGCAAGCGCCTCCACAGTCACGCGCCTCCACAGTCACGAACAGAGAGACTAAAACAGAGTTTCTTTCCACAGGCCATCAGGACTGTGAACTCTGACCCTCGCTGCCCACTCCCATGCACAAATCTTGATCCTACATTTTTTATATTGCCATATTGCCTACTTGATATGCCTTATTGATATGCCGACTTGATTATATTCCAAAAACCCCAGCTCCTTCTGCTGTAAAGACTGTAAATAGTGTGCATATTTGATTCTTTGGTTATTTGTATTTGTTCTGTTACACATTCTGATGGGCATCGCCACTTTTTCATTTCACTGCATATTCTGTATGTGTATGTGACGATTAAAGTTCTTGAATCTTGAAGAGCCGGGAACCAACTCGACCTTGTATTCACAAGGTCCTGCATGATCCTCTCCTCCCCCTCCACGGCTGTCTGAAGCGCTGCGGGCAGAGCAGAGCTGAGGGAAAATTGAGGAAATCAGACTGTGCTGATGATCTCTCTCACTACCTCCACCTCAGATTTCACCTCGACAGTATCAGCAGCCAAATCTACCTTCTACCTTGCAAAGGTCAACTCTTCCACCGCCACCACTCACAAATTTTTCTCCATGTTCTCGTCCCTCCTCAACCCTCCATCCCCTCCTCCTCCCTCACAGCCCATTACTTTGTCACCTACACCTACAAAGAAGGTGAAGGACATCACCTCCTCTTTCGTCCCTGCTGCTATCTTGCCACCCCCTACACCCACCCCTGTCAGCCTGACCTGCTTCGCCCCTCTCTCCTCTGAAGAAGCCAACAGGCTTGTTACCATGCCAGCACTTGCCTCCTTGACCCAATCCCATCCTCCCTTCTCTTTCAGGTGAAATCCTGCCTTTCCTCCTTTTTCCAACCGCCTTCAAGACTGCTAGAATCACGCCACTCCTCAAGAAACCCACCCTTGTCACCACAGTCATCCGGAACTACAGACCCATATCCCTCCTTTCATTCCTCTCCAAAACCCAAGAATGCGCTGTCTCTACCCAACCTCCTATCACTCTCAAAACAACCTGCTAGACCCTCATCAGTCTGGCTTCAAGGCTGCACACTCCACGGAGATGGCCCTGCTTAAGGTAACTGAGTCCCCCGAAGGCTCAGTACTAGGACCCTTTCTGTTCTCCTTATACACTAGATCTCTAGACTCTGTCATTACATCCCACGGCTTCTCTTATCACTGTTACACAGACGACACCCAACTGTTCCTTTCCTTCCCTCCCTCTGACACCCAAATCACAACACGCATCTCTAAATACCTGGCTGACATCAGCAAATGGATGCCAATCACCTGAAGTTTAACCTAGACAAGACTGAGCTTCTCTTCATGCCAGGGAAAGATTGCCCTCAGATGGACCTACTTGTCACCGTTGAGGACATCGACGTATCCCCTTCACCGACTGCAAGGAACCTTGGCTTGGTCCTGGAAGACCAGCTATGCTGCAACGCCAACATCACCTCTGTGACCCGATCTTGTAGAATTGCTCTCTACAACATCTGCAAGATGCGGCCCTTCCTCATACATGAAGCACCACAGATCTTGGTCCAAGCGCTCGCCCATGGCAGGTCATGACCATCCACCCTGCCGCCGCTCATCCCCCCCCCCCCCCCACTACACTGATAGTTGGAGATTCCACATTAAGGAATATCCACTTTGTTAATGCAGTCACACACTGTTTTACCGGGGCTATGACCCCCGCCATCCTCGAGAAGCTCCCCGGCCTCTTGGCTTCACTCCCAGAGACTATCAAGAAAATAATTGTACACATCAGAACCAACAACACCACCCATCAGCAGTTCAAGGTGCTATTTGTCTAGCGTAACTAAAACGTATTCCCCACATACAGTATATTTCCCCACATCATGCATTGAGATAATAGTTAACTGGCATTGGCTGTAAAGTAACAGGTGGTGGTCATGAAGATGACCAGACCTCAGAAGATCTCAATCTTTTTTCTACATGTTCTGCAGACAGGGTAACCATCTTCAATCAAATTTCCCTCAGCACCCTTGCAATATCCAAAATGCACCTGCATTTCAGATTTAGTCCTCTTAAATGGATGAAAAATATCTGGAGCGCTGTCACCGTCTTCCGCCATGCTTTCTGACATTGTAAATCCACATTGCATGTGGCGCCTGTACACCTGTGTCTGGGAGACTGTCGCTTACTTTGGTTGATGCTGGGCAGTATTTACATCTATGTAGTTTTAGCATGGTAATCGACCATGGTTAAACCGTGCACTTTTTATAATATATATGTTCTACTAACTGTCTGGAATTTTACCACGGTTTATCATGAAATGTACATACGCATACAATCTCTTCTCATTGGGAACTAGGTCTGGGTATTGAACTTCGATACCTTTAAGGCACTGACCGAAATTCTTTGATACCATTAGGTATCAAAAAAATGCCTCATCATTCGGTTCCAAATTTCAATACCTCAAAAAAAAGGGAATTTTAAGCACGTCAGTGAGCCAATAATCATACAACATGCTTGTACCAAGGGAGACACCCATTCAATTTCACAACTCAGTCTCACAACTCGGCGATCATGTTGATAGTTTTTACTTAGAAAAATTGGCTATTCAAAAGATATTCACGCTCTGAATTACAACGGTCTGGCGTGGGGAACAAAAGAACTAAAGACGCGGTCACCTGTGAGTCCCAAATGTCTGGCGGTGTATTCCTGCCCAGGTGACGGGGCTTCCGAGTGAAACTGTTGGGCAGCAGAACTCCTCTCTATTGTTTGGTAAAAATTTCTACATAGGTGAATTACGAAGTAAGTAAATAGTTTTTTAGAAGTGTATCCCGCTAGCTCTGCAACATCAGAAATACAGCAGTACTTTGACGATGTGGAACCGTGTATGCTATGCTATGACATTGTTTTGGCATGTCTTCTTCTGACCCCTACACCTGCAGCACAGCACCGCAATACTGGGAAGGGAAGTAGTTGCAATAGCAGTTCTCTTAAGATTTTTTTTGCCTTTCCATCAAATAACAGAAAATTATCGATGGCTATATCGATAAGCAGTCTCAAAAATAATATCAATAAAAATTAACAATCCCCATCCTCAGTAAAATATCCTGCCTCCATTACATATCTTTGTGTTTGATAGCCACATTTGAGGGATCATTGCAATGTGTTTATAGAAGAATATCATCCGATAGATTGATATTGGATATTTTTTACTCCTTAAGATCGGTATTGGTCCAGAAAATCCAGTATTGGTGGTGATGGTAAAGTTCTGGTAAATAGGTTTTTTTCTTATGTTGTAAAATAACAAAAAATGTTGGGGGGCAGTGGTTCAGTGGGTACAGTAATCATCTGGTAATCTGAAGGTTCACAGTTAGATTTTCGGGTTTTTATACATTTTTATTTATTGAGAAAGTGATCTGTGATGTTAAAAAGGATGAGTTTTATATTTTGGTGTGGCATGAGGTGGTGACAACCTGGTACCTGACAACACTAACATCCAATAATTCTGATAATACATCTGTTTGAAGGAAACCAGAGAGAATAAGATCATGGGATACAATCAATGCTAGCCATCCACCTTTTTCTAGTGTCTCAGACATTTCACCTCATAGATTCCTGCTAATAGACCTTGTGTGTTTTTAGACATTGCTTTAGCCAAGCGATTTTGATACTTCTGTCTGACTGCTGACCTGATATTCTGTGTACCGAACTGAAATACTTTTTGGATTCTACCTGTCTTAAGTGTTGGGTCGTGCATTTGAGTCCAATGTCTGTTGGTACCAGTGTTGCGAATCAGATTTCCTTCTGTTCTATCCTAAATTAACTCACTTAATTCACAGTACAGTCTCAAAGGGCGTAACATAACATTTATCCCTGGATCCTAACAGCCCTCTGCCTCACAAACAGATCTTTTAGGGAACCACCAAACACTTTCCTCTCCCCTTGCTGTCTCTCCCTGCCTCACTCTGTCTCCCGCCTCCCATGATGCCATTATTCTTAATCCTTCCCTCCAGGGGTCCAAATAGCAGCCTTGGTGACAAGGGCCCACCCTCAGATGCCAGCTCAACACCTTATTACATAGTCGGGTGTTGGATGAAGCTGGAACACACACACACACACACACACACACACACACACACACACACACACACACACACACACACACACACACACACACACACACACACACACACACACACACACACACACACACACAAACAAACACTGTTCATCATGTCCAATGATGATGCTTGTTCGGCGGGGGGTGGGGGGAGCGCCTGGTGCCATTTCATGTGGATGTGGAGGCCGATGCGTGAGCTACACACTATGGTGTGATGTATTTGTTCGGTCACCCTGGCACAGGTGACCTGCCAGGCTGATCTATCGAGAGCCAGAGGTTCAAGATGGATGCGGTTTATGTTGCAGATCCCCTGCAGGCATCACTACATGCAATGGCTCGCTTAGCAGATTGCACTAGATGCATCACAACTGCATCACCCTGCTGGCAATACAGCTGGCAAACCCACAGAAATGCATGCACATGCATGCATGCACACACACGCACACACACACAAAATAACGTTTCCAACTGGCTATTTTTAAACTGCTCAGTCCCAGAAAAAAACTTGCCATAGACTATTTTAAGTCCCTTTTGAACTTGTTCCACTAATTTTACATTAATGTGTGGACATTTAAATATATGTAGTGTCCTCTTCCAGAGCTAACAAGTAGAACACTTAATGACTGACTCATCACTCAACCTTGACTTTTTTGTCTTTCAGAGATGTGGTTGACTAAATCCCCTGCATCTGCCTTTACTGTACCTTGGTACAAGATCTTCAGAAAATATAGAAACCAAGGCAGGTTTGGGGGGTCAAGTCAAGTAAATTTATGATTCATGACACCCCCCTAGCCCTAGCCCCCCTAAGGGCAAGAAACGACTCCCTTAATTAACGAGGAAGAAATCTGGAGAAGGAATGCAGAGTGAAAATGTAAAATGGTATCATAATTCAACTACATTTTGGATTCAAATGTAACATAAAAAAAAATCACATAAAGAAGGTTATCCATACCGTGAAGTTTGCTCTTGCCAATTTCAGATGTCCCTAGCTGCAAGCAGCCCTGCTATATATCATATCCAAGCAATTACTTTCTTCCATCTGTCATACTGTATCTCAAGCTGGTCGCAAGCAGGATCAACCACCTTACTTCAACACAAGTCCCTCTATAAACAAGCACTAAAGATCATGCACATGAAGCCTCACATATATTACCACTGTCACATTCAAAATGAATTCAAAAAGTACATTATTCAAAAGTATAATCTACTCACCCTGGACAGTCGTAGACTGTATAATGATGCCTGCCTTGCCTTCTATTTAAAATCCTTCATGGTTTTGCCCCCCTACTAATTAATCTGTTAATCCACATCCAGATCCACATCTTTCCATTTAGAAGGAGTAGTTTTGGATGTTCAGATTTTTCTGTTCAAGGAAGGACCTGAACAGAAAAACAGGTGCAAAGGACACCAGTGCTCTACCCATAACTAAATCTCCAGCTCCTGATTGTACCACCTCCATCTATTCAAGTGTGGACATGAATAGATCATCTATACATCTATTCAGAACAACTTCTGAAACATTGTGACACAGTGTTAATTAAAATGTTGATTGGTGTGTACTGTCCCTGCCAAATAAATCTTAAATAAATAACCAAGTCAATTCATGCTGCCATCCTATGTTTACCGGCTACACTTCTGTCGGAGTAACGCTCTCGCAAGTAACACTTCTCAACTAACTCTGTTCAGTTGAGAAATTGTTAAAACAGCTGAGTGAAGGGATGAAAAAAGGAACTGCAAAGAGAAGTCAGGAACACTTCCCAGGTAAAAGGATAAAACATAATAATAGTGAACATGGGGGACAAGTCATGTCTGTCACTCACCTGAGGTAGAAGAACACCAGAGTGGAGGTCATCAGATCACATGGAAAAGGAAAACACAAAGAGAAGGTGAATATCCTTTGTTTACATTCAGACACATTTGTTTACAACTACATCTTCTAGTAAGAAATACTGTTGAGAAAACCCCAACAACAGGCAGTGGTTAATTGGACACAATGCCGAGAGAGATGCCAAGGTAACCCCAAGACGCAGAAGACAGAGAATATGAGAAAGGGTGCAGACAGCCGACTGCCCCTGACCAGAAGAGGAAGAGAAAGAAAATGAGGGGTTAATTTATTGTGGGTTTTTTTGGTGAAGGAAAGAAAATTAGGGAGGTAACATTTTGTATGATGATTAGTAGTTGCACATTCTTGGGCAGCACCAGTGTTAAGACATCACAGGGAAGAGGTGCATTGTGGGTCAGACAAAAACAAAAAGACTCACAGGTTAATCATTAGCAAAATCATTAGTTTTTTCCATTGGTGTGTGTTAGTAAACTATAATCAATTTGTGCTAGATCAGCCAACCAACCACCACCTAGTCTTCAGGCAAATCTACAGCCATGCAAGGGATAAGGCATATGAGATCTGTGTACTTCGTTCTAGTCCATAATGGACTAAACATGTCAAGGCAACCAGTCTTGGGAAAACACAAGTGAAAACAATTTAAATGTTTTGTAAAAACATTTTTTTGGCAGTATTTAAAGCTTTTTTTCAGGAAACAAAACAAGAATACACTCACAGAGCTGTTTTAATCAATCATTTAAAAATGTTTAGGGGCCCATAATGAATGTTTTTGTTTACACGTAGTGTCTGAGTGTTGTCAATGTTAAAAAAGTGATCAATTGTACCTTTAAGGTCTGTTTGTGAAATTATTTGATTAAAATTGTTTTCGACTCTTTTCTGACTGGTAACAGACTGCCAACCAACCTTCAATTACAGGGGCAATGCTCAGGACCACAGTAGTGGCCTCCATGGGCTCATTGAGGCTGGGGAAGAAGGGCTTGGCTGCAGGGTTCAGGTATGAGGCCAAGGAGGCCAGAGAGGAGGTGGGGGGGGTGAGACCTGGGGAGTCCTGTGGGAGAACGTTGAACGTTGGGCTCTTGAGGGGGGAGGAAGAAGACGAGGAGGAAGAGCGACACTTCCTGCTCGGCTTGGTGTCTTGGCACTCCCTGGGTCGGGCATGACAGTCCTGTGGTGTGGTTCTGGGGGATCGCAGGGGGGGCGGACCAGTGGAGTCAAAGACTATGCCGGCAGGAAGGGAGCACCCCAGGGTGGCGGGAAGGTCGCCCAAGTCGAATGAATCACTGCTGGCGCTCAGCTGGGCGTCGCTGACTAACCAAGAGGAATCAGAGGGGGAGAGGGGCACAGCCAGTATCTCCATCTTCGCGCATTGGTCAGGGCTCGGCTGAGAGCCAGGGTTGAAGGCAGAGGTGTCTGTCTGATGAACGTCGGGTGTGTAGGACTCCATCGACATGCTGCCATGGTCAAAAAGCCCGTTGTCCACCACATCGCAAAAAGCTCCATCGCTCTGCTCATGGTGTGTGGCAGAGAAAGAATGGGCGGGGCCAGGGCTGATGGGGAAGGAGCCCAGTGTGACACTTACGGCAGGCATGGTGAACGGAGTGGCAGTGGCCTTAAGTTCACTGCTCTGGGCCAGCTGGGTAACGGAGGAGGCTGTGATGGAGAACAGATCCTGGTCCAGGGGGTCTGGAAGGACTTCCTCCTCTGGATAGAACTCCTGGCTTCTGGTGCTCAACACATGCTCCATACCCCGGAAGGACGGCTCCGGGACCGGAAGTGAGTGCGTGGCCACACCAAGCTTCACTAGCATCTCTGCCTGGACATGGGAGCCAGCGGTGGTGGAGGGGACAAGCGGCTCCGCCATCACCGCCCACTCCTCAGGGAGCTTCTTCCTGCTCTTCTCCCTCCTCCCCCGCCCTCCACTCTTCCCTATTTGCTCCTCCCAACTCCCTTCTCCTGCACCTCCTACTGCTTTGTCACGGCATGGCCCAACCCGTTGGTAGAGGCCATCTGCAGAAGCTGGTCTCTCCTCCTGGGCCTCCTGCACCCCAGGGTGCTCCCAGGAACCCTCATCCTTGGGTCTCCTTTTCTTTTTCTTCTTCTGCTTGCGGTCTGACCCCTCACCCTCCTTCTCGTCAGCCCCGGCGTAGGCGGTGCTTTCTTTGTTGGGCCGGCAGGCAGGCGAGGGCTGGTCTGGGCTGGAAGCCAGGTGGCTGGCATGGCGACTGATCACCGTGGAGACGCTGGCCGTGAAGGGGAGGTCTGTGGGTAGGCAAGCAGCCTTGTCTGGCCAGCAGTCACCTTGTGAGGCACCTTGTTGTGTGTAAAGAAGAGGCAATAGTTTAAAAATGGAGGGACTTTTGATGGGGACAATCATACTAACATGAGTGCATGAGCTGACTTACACACATGCACATAAGAAATCATCGATTTCATAATTTTCTGGTTCTGGTTCACACACACAGGCAAATCAGGACGCTTTTATCCAAAGCGACTTACAAAGAGTACATTTGTTCAAAGACATAATAATTAGAGAAATTACATAATTAGATGATCAGGTTTAGCAGTCTAAACATATATCAAATGCCAACTTGTCCAAAATACGGAAAGATTTGAAGTTGAAAGGGAGTTGGAGAGAACGGGGAAGTGTTAATATAGCTATTGTAATTTCTTTATTTTTACTACACCTGGTAGATACATTACTTTATGATATAAAATCATTCTTGCTAAGCCTTCAGGGATTGCTGGTAGAACAAGGTAGGCGATGCCATACGCATGCCCAATCACTTGACCACTTTTGCCATTTAATACATCAACAATGTTGTTGATGCAGCAGAAACAATGTGTGAGGTTTGAGATGGGAAACAGAAGTGAAGGGGAGTGGTTGGGGGTGTTGTTAGCTGCTGTAACGTTGAGTCATTACCTGAGGAACTAGCGGTTCACACACAAACTGCTATAGAGCAGTGGTTCTCAAATGATATGCCATGAGGAAAGTCCAGGTGCGTCATGGGATTTAGTGACAACCATACATTATCATTGCTATATATACAACTATAAGAAAAGTTATCAATGTTTTATTGACTAGATCTTTGTACACACTCATTTCCCAATACAGAGGCAACTATTATTATTTTTATATTATTTTATTTATTCTATTTTACAAAGTTGACATTTTACAAATAAATTCCGTCCTTTGTTAATAAATATTTCCTGAGTAATATAGTTGTTAGTAATTCGTCAATAAAAAAACATAATGACGCTATTTTGCATGGATATGAATACATGTGTGCCTTATTTTGGCTCGTCCTTTGGTGTACCTTGGGCACAAACAGTTTGAAAACCCAAGCTATAGAGAACCCAAGAGTTAAGTGTGGGTGTAATTGCATGCTCTACATTACATGTTGATACATTTCTGTTGGGAAGATACAGAGGGAGCAGTGTCTCACACACATGCTAATACAACACCTAATGAAACACATTAAATAGATGTGATGATCATGAGAGTGCCTCTGGATGGAGTGAGTGATGGTGTGAGCCGCTGTTGGTTTAGATAAAGTGCCTATGGGCTCCTCCAATCTGTCCTTCCAACCCACTGGTAACCTAACATCACACCCTTGTGATGCGCAGTCAACACAAACTTGATTTCACTTTTAGTCAACTTGCCTCACTGATCTTTCTATTGTAAAACAAAATGTATTCAGCATTGATGTTATGTTAAAACACACACACACACACACACCTCCTCTGAATGGGCAAGGACTATGGGGGCATTATGGAGATTTGCAACTGTGTGTAAGAATCTCTAAATAAATTCTGTTTGGGTTACAATGCTAATTAGAATTTTATCGTTGGAAAGCCTGTTTATTGATGATGTCCAACTTGTAAGGATCATGCATTTGTGGGATGAGCAGCACAGCTGATTAAGTGGGTAGCTAAAATATAATTTGCCAAAATTCTCTGCCTAAACACTGGAACAAACAAGACATATTGCCAATTTATTAATTTAATAAACCGTCAGGAGCCTCAGTAGCAGGTGAAAGATCCATACGCAGCCACAGCAGCCTGGCACCTCCTCCTCATGCTGGTCACCAAACTGGTCACACATTGCTGGGATGGCATTCCATTCCTCAACCAGAAGTTGTTGCAGGTCAGCCAGCGTGGTTGTGTTGGTCACTGTAACACTTACGCGCCCAAGATGATCCCACACGTGTTCAATTGAGGTCTGGACTCATGGCAGGCCATTCCCTCTCCCACATTCTGGAGTTAGTCTGTGATAACCCGGACTCTGTGGGGGCAAGTGTTGTCAACTTGGAGGATGGAGTTAGGTCCCAGATTGTGGAGATATGAGACCACCACTGGCTGCAGAATCTCATCCTGATATCTCACTGCATTGAGATGGCCTTTAATGATGACAAACCTTGTTTTGCCAATGATAGAGATACAGCCCCACACCATGACACTGACACCACCAAAAGCTGTTACTCGATCGGTGCAATGATCAGCATTCTCCACGTCGTCTCCATACTTTGACCCTGCCACCACTTCCGCAGACAGAAACTGGACTCATCAGTGAACATGACATTCCCCCACATGTTCAGGTTCCATTGTCGGTGTTGCCAGCACAAGCACAAATGGGCCTGGTGGTGAAGGTCATTGAAGGTTTCCTGGTAGCGTTATGAGCTTGGAGATTGGCTGTGTGCAGTCTGTTCCTGACTGTCTGATCAGAGATTTGTATGCCATAACGTCCTGTAAACCTTGCCTGCAAATCTCTAGAAGACAGCCTACGGTTCCTCAGTGCTGTAAGGATGATGAACCGGTCTTCTTGGGGTGTTGTCTTCCTGGGACGCCAACTTCGCAGTCTGTCTTTGACATCACCAGCTTCCAGGGCTTACTCCAAATAATGCTGCAACTTGGTTTTGCAGAACACCAGCATCAATATGCCCTATCGCACGGGCCTTATCCAGAATAGACAAGGGTGGCATGCCGATGCTTGGAGCAGACACCAAATGATCAATTTAGTAGGGCACAGCACCCAGCAGGCCCCATGCATACAGGTGCTGCCAATCAGTTGGCAATCAGGCACCTGATTGTCTGCACCTGGAGCTCAAAACAAGAGTGAATACCAAAAGGAGAATACACTGTTTAGCAGAGAATTGTGGAAAATGTTACTTGTGCCCTACCCATGTAGGCAGATTCTCGTACAGTCCAGGGTGGGTCTTGGATTCGGGTTGTCAGACAGGCGGGGGTCATTCACGAAGCGGGGTCTCATTAATCCACAGGCACACAGCCAACTCTTTCTCTCCTCCCTCTGCACACCGCACGCACCTCCAGTTTTGCCTCAGCTACTCCTGCTGTTAGTTATCTTGGAGTCCTTTTTATCCTCTATTAATTAGTCTATTAATGAGCCGCACCTGTCCCCTTTTCGCGGGTGCGGCTGATTCTCCGCTGGCATCATCTCCCCTCGAGATAGAAGCGAGCGGCCTCTGGCGGCCATCGGCAATATCGTCCATTCATCACCTCTCCATGGGGCACTTGCCTCCGGCTGTCACACACCCCCCTCCTCAGCTCCGACCTGAGGGGAGGGGCGATCCATGAACTCAGCGCGTCCCTCCGAGACAGCGCATCCGCGTTCCCATGGGCAGCTCTGGACCTGTGGACGACATTAAACGCATATGGTTGGAGTGTTAGGAACCAGCGGGTGACCCTGGCGTTGTTCTCTTTATTCTTAGACATCCAGACTAGCGGTGCATGATCCGTTACCAGGGTGAAGTGCCGTCCCAATAAATAATATTTCAGTTCCTCTAGGGCCCACTTTATCGCCAAGCATTCTTTTTCCACGGTGGAGTAATTCTGTTCTCGGGGTAACAGTTTTCGGCTGATGAAGGTGATGGGATGTTCTTCCCCTTCATGTAGCTGTGAAAGGACGGCACCCACCCCGGTTTCCGATGCATCGGTCTGCACCACTAGCGGTTGTGTAAAGTCTGGGGTCACCAGCACTGGTTCCGCACACCTCCTTTATGCCCACGAAGGCGGCCTCTGTCTCGGCCATCCACAGGACCTGGTCTGGCAGTCGGCTTCTGGTCAGGTCCGTCAAGGGGGCTGCCAGAGAGGAGAAATGGGGGACAAAACGCCGATAGTAGCTCGCCAGTCCAATGAAGACCCGTACCTGCTTTTTCGTGCGGGGCCGGGGCCGTTCCCAGATCGCCTCGACCTTTCCTACCTGGGGTTTGACACATCCACGTCCGATGGTGTACCCCAGGTAGTCTGTGTCTCGGAGGCCCAGGCGACATTTCTTTGGGTTGGCCGTCAGCCCCGCTCCACGCAGGGCCCCCAGGGTCACGCAGGGTCAACGTCTCGTAGGTGGGTCCCCCATTCCTCCCCATGTATTACAATGTCATCCAAGTAGGCTGTCGCATACTCACGGTGGGGTCTGAGCACCCGGTCCATCAACCTCTGGAAG
Source organism: Coryphaenoides rupestris (assembly GCA_002895965.2). Lineage (NCBI taxonomy): Eukaryota > Metazoa > Chordata > Actinopteri > Gadiformes > Macrouridae > Coryphaenoides > Coryphaenoides rupestris. The sequence continues at coordinate 170,830 of PIJE02000467.1, read as the reverse complement.
GTGGGCGGTGCTCCGTGTAGTCCGAAGGGTAACATTCGATAATGGAATAAGCCCTCCGGGGTCGCGAATGCAGTCTTTTCTCTGGCTCCCGGAGCCAGAGGTACCTGCCAGTACCCTTTAGTCAGGTCCAGGGTTGTAATGAATCGTGCCTTTCCCAGGCATTTGATTAGCTCATCTACTCGGGGCATGGGATAAGCGTCAAATTTAGAGATTGCATTTAATTGTCTAAAATCGTTGCAAAACCGTATAGTGCCATCCGGCTTGGATACCAAGACAATCGGGCTACACCACTCACTGTTGGACTCTTTGATTATCCCCGCCCTCAGCATATTTCTTACTTCCACTCGGATGGCCTCTCTTCTTGCCTCCGGGATCCGGTAGGGCCTGAATTTCACCTTTTTTCCTGGCTCAGTAACGATGTGATGCTGGATGAGTTCGGTATGTCCCGCCTCGGTCGAAAACACATCTCGATTCCGGTTGATCAGCTCCCGTAAGTCTTGTCTCTGGGTGGGGGTTATTTGTTCCCCCATTGGGACCTCGATCAGGTGGGTCTTGTTACCTACAGGGGGAGGAGGAGAGAGAGAGAACAACACTTCTCGTGCCACCCATCTTTTAAGTAAGTTTATGTGGTATACCTTGGTCGGCGGACTTCGTCCTGGTTGCCTCACCTTATAATTTACCTCTCCCACCTTCTCCAGGATTTCGTAGGGTCCGTTCCACTTCGCCAGGAACTTACACTCCGAGGTGGGCACCAGGACCAACACTCTGTCTCCTGGGACGAACTCTCGGGGTTGGGCCCCTCTATTGTAGACCCGGGCTTGGGCGGTTTGTGCTTCCGCCATATGCTCTCGGACCATGGGCCATAGTGTGGCCATTCTCTCTCTTAGTTCCTCCACATGTTCCACCATGGTTCGGTAGTGAGAGGGTTGGTGCTCCCAGGCTTCCTTCACCAGGTCCAGGATTCCTTGTGGTCGTCTTCCATATAATAACTCGAATGGAGAGAACCCCGTGGACGCCTGGGGCACCTCTCGAATTGAGAAGAGCAGAAAGGGTATTAGTTGATCCCAATTCCGGCCGTCTGCCTCTATAGTCTTTTTTTAACATCTGCTTCAGGGTCTGGTTGAACCGCTCCACTAGTCCATCGGTCTGTGGGTGATATACCGAGGTTCTGAGTCTGGTGACTTTCATTAGTCCACATAAGTCCTTCATAATCCGGGACATGAAGGGTGTGCCCTGGTCGGTGAGAATCTCCTCAGCTATTCCGACTCGGGAGAACATCATCATTAGTTCCCGGGCGATTCCCTTTGTGGCCATGGTCCGCAACGGTATCGCCTCCGGATACCTCGTGGCATAGTCGAGGATGACCAGGATATATTGGTGTCCTCGGCTGCTCCTGGGTAAGGGCCCCACCAGGTCCATACCAATCTGGCTGAAGGGCACCGAAATAATGGGTAGAGGGATGAGCGGATTTCTCAGATGAGGTCGGGGCGCCACCTGCTTGCAGTCGGGGCAGCTACGACAGAAGTCCTCTACGGCCTTCTTCATTCCCGGCCAGTGGAATCTCAAGATTCAAGATTCAAGATTCAAGAAGACTTTAATTATCCCGAGGGAACTTATCGTGCAGCATAAAAGTCAGAAAGAACACAGGGGAGAAATATACACCACACAATATACAGTCTAAGGAGGGACTGCATTGAAAAAAACAAAAACAACAAACATGTATCAACAACCAGCGTTTGGCAGTATTGTAGGCTGTCTGCATGGTAAATATTACCAATAACTACAGTATTGTAGGCTGTCTGCATGGTAAATATTACCAATAACTACAGTGAGGTAGAGAAGGTCTACACTGTGGACTACGTTGTCAGCAGGTGTGCAGGATTGCTGGAGTGATGTGGCTGTAATTGACCTTAGCATTGTGTACCATTAGCATGGTATCGTGTGTTGACCTCAGGTCGCTGTGTCTCCCTTGTTCCTCTCACGCCTGAGGTGGATGCATTGTACAGCCTGATGGCAACCGGGATAAAGGAGTTCTTGTGGCGTTCTGTTGTACATTTGGGTTGGATGAGTCTATTACTGAATGTGCTTTTATATGAGGTCAGCATTTGGTGGAGAGGGTGGAGGTAGTTGCCCATGATGCTATGCATCTTGCGCAACATTCTCCTCTCCGCCACCACCGCCAGGGAGTCCAGTTGGACCCCCAGGACCGAGCCCGCCTTCCTGACTATCCTACTGATCCTGTTGGCGTCAGCTGACCTCAACCTGCTGCCCCAGCATGCAACCCCATAGAATATCACACTGGCTACGACTGACTGGTAGAACATCTTTAGCATGGTGTTGCATACGTTGAAGGACCTGAGCCTCCTCAGGAAGTAGAGTCTACTCTGGCCCTTCTTGTACACAGCCTCAGTGTTCTTGGCCCAGTTTAGTCCGTTGTCCAGGTGAACTCCCAGGTATTTGTAGTCCTTAACAATGTCCACGGGCACGCCCTTTATGGAAATGGGTGTGGGGGGGATAGTCTTCTTCCTGCTGAAGTCTATCACAATCTCCTTTGTCTTGGTGATGTTGAGCTGCATTTCGTTCAGCCCACACCACTCAACAAATTTGCTCACCCAGCCCCTATACTCCTCATCCCTTCCCCCAGTGATCTGGCCAACACATGCAGAATCGTCCGAATACTTCTGCAGGTGGCAGGTCTCCGAGTGGCATCGGAAGTCAGAGGTGTATGCTGTGAACAGGAAGGGTGAAAGCACAGTTCCCTGGGGGGCCCCTGTGCTGCTGACCACCTTGTCCGACACACAGTCCTTTAGTCGGACAAACTGTGGTCGGGCTGTCAGGTAGTCCATAATCCAGGAGACCAGGGAGAGGTCCACCCCCATCTTCGTCAGCTTACTTCCCAGCAGGTCAGGCCGGATGGTGTCGTATGCACTGGAGAAGTCAAAGAAGCATATTCTCACAGTGCTATCGGGTCTGTCCAGATGGGTGTAGGCCGTGTCGAGCAGGAGGATGATGGCGTCATCAACACCCATCTTCGGCTGGTAGGCGAACTGGAGAGGGTCCAGTGATGCGGTCACCATGGGCCGAAGACTTGACAGGACCAGCCTCTCCAGGGACTTCATCAGATGGGATGTCAGCGCCACCGGTCTGTAGTCGTTGGGGGTGCTGGGGCACACCTTCTTCGGGACCGGGACCAGGCAGGATGTCTTCCACAGCACCGGCACCCTCTCCAGTCTCAGGCTCAGGTTGAAGATGTGCTGCAGGACACCCCTCAGTTGGACGGCACATGTCTTGAGGACCCTCGGACTGACGCCGTCAGGACCAGCGGCCTTGCCTGGGCGGAGTCTGGTCAGCGCCTTCCTCACCTGCTCTGCCGTGAAGGAAAGAGGGTGCGAGAGGGGGAGAGAGGGGTAGGGAGGGGGTGAGGGGAGTGGAGAGGGGGGGGGGGGAGTAGAGGCAGAGGGGGAGGGGGGGTGGTTGGGGGAGGAGGTTGGTGGAGAGGTGGGGTGATTGGGGGAGGGGGTTGGTGGGGGGGAGGGGGTGAGGGGAGTGGAGAGGGGGGGTGGTTGGGGGAGGAGGTTGGTGGAGAGGTGGGGTGATTGGGGGAGGGGGTTGGTGGAGCGGTGGTGTGATTGGGGGAGGGGTTTGGTGGGGGGGGGGGGGTGAGGGGAGTGGAGAGGGGGGGGGGGAAGTAGAGGCAGGGGGGGAGGGGGGGTGGGTGGGGAAGTGGGGTGAATGGGGGAGGGGGTTGGTGGGGGGGGAGGGGTAGCAGGTCCGGAGGTGTGGAGAGGGGTCGTTATGGCGGAGCCGGGGGAGGGGACAGCCGGCACCCTCACATCGAATCGGTTGAAGAACTGGTTCAACTCGTTGGCCCGGTCTCGGCCACCCTCAGCTGCCTGGTTTCCAGCCCTCTTGAAGCCGGTGATGGTCTTCATGCCACTCCACACGCTCGGATCCTCTCCATTGTCTTCTCCACCCCCAGGTGGCCACCCAGCAGGTGAGAGTGGGTGAACTGTAGGGCCTGGGGAATGAAGGGGCGGGGTACCAACAACAATTCCTGCCGAACTCCGACTTTCATTATGACCTGATACAGCCAGGTATTTTTAATGGCAAAATGTGGAAAACTCACATGGTCTCCCCCGTCCATCAACTTGCCGTCCACCACCGACACCTGCTGGAGCGCGCTGGTCAGGTTGGGATCTTCCAACTGCGCCCTGCCAAACCCGCTGGCGAGAGGGCCGAGTAGGGGCGGTTCATCAGGATGCTGGGGGAATATATCCCCGAACTCCTCTTCTTCCTCCGCTGACTGTCTCTCTTCCTCCTCCCTCGCCGTTTCATAGGCCGCGTCTGCCGCCGCACTGGCCGCCCCCTCTGAGAGGGGTTCCGTAGATCCCTCTATGTCTACCTCCTGGAACCCGCATAACTGGGTCGCCTCGGGAGACGGCTTTTTGGGTCTCCTGTGGGACCCGTGGGGTTCTCGCTTCCCTCCCCAACTGTGCCACAGCCTCGGGAATATATCCGCGTCCCGGCTGATGAGGACCTGAACGGGGAGGTCAGGCACCACCCCTGCCGTCCCCGAGTACCTGCCTCTGTTAGTCTGGAGGTTCAAGGTGCTAGTGGGGTATTCCCTGGTCTCCCCATGTATGCAAGTCACACTTATGGTGCCCTTAAGATGAGGCACCTGTGCGAAATCGGTCTCACCAGTGTCACTGAGCTCCCGGAGTCCAGGAAGGTCGTAGCGTCCTTCCCATTAGCTCTCACGGGGGTCATAGGTGCCCCGCCGCTCTCCTGAACCCAACAGACGGTCAATAATCCGCAGGGTCGGCCTGTTTCGCTGGCTGAGGCAGTGAGCATGGGGACGTCCTCCCGGTGAGGGCAGTTCCAAGTGATGTGTCCTGTCTCACCGCACTCATAACACCTCCTCCTGTTCTGATTCACGAGTGGCCGACGTCTGGATGGGTCGGCTGGGCCGCCTCCGCTGGCCGCCGGCCATCGTTGTCCCCTCGCTGGCGTTCGGTGGGTCGGATTCCCGTTTCCGTCTTAGTCGGTCGGCCATGGCACAGCAACCCCTGGGCCGCTTGATAGCCCTCCAGTATATCTACTAGGGCCTCTGCGGATTTAGGGTTGCTCTGTCCTGCCAGTTTCTTTGCTTCGACGGGAAGGGCTCGCAAGAACCGATCCATCCTCGTTCAATTGGCCCCAGTGTTTTGGGGTCCGACACCACCCACCCGTGATGCGAGTGAGCTCGTGCATCTGGCCTCGGGGAGAGACTGTCGGATCATAGTTCCAATCATGGTATCGTTGGGACCGGGCGATTAGGGTGAATCCATGTCGTTGCAAAATTTCTTCTTTTAATGTCCCGTATGTGACTGTTGCCCCCTCAGTCAGGTGTTGGTATGCGGCTTGCGCCGTCCCGCTTAGAAAGGGCGCTATTAAGTCCGCCCATTGCTCCTCTGGCCAGTTCTCCCGCTGTGCGGTGATCTCAAAGTGGCAGAGAAACGTTGCCACGCTATCGGTGGGGGTCTGCTTTATCAAAAATTGTGCAGGGTTTACTCGCCTTGTCGGAGCGGTGGCTCCCTGCTCCCCTCTCGCCGCTTGTAGCTCTTTTATATCTCTCTTCATATTCGCTGCTTGTTCCATATGCTGGGTCATTAATAAGTCCATCATCTGTTGCTGCTGGAGCATTTTCTGCTGTTGCAGCTGGGTGTTCTGCACCATCTGTGCGAGCATATCCTGGAACACTCTGGGATCCGTCATGGTTGTATTGTACTCAGTCAATCGACGATACCTGCATTCTCCACCATATGTGACACTATTCCGGGGAATTGGAAGGGTCACTCGACTGAGTACAATAACGTCAATGTCCACACCAGGGTAATATAGTTTAGTTAGCCAGTTTATTATATTACCAGGGGAATGAGAGGTAGGGGTTAGTATTTGCCAGTCCGTAATCCACGAGAATCGTCGTTGTCCGTAGGCAGGGGTCGGTACACGTAGGCAGATTCTCGTACAGTCCAGGGTGGGTCTTGGATTCGGGTTGTCAGACAGGCGGGGGTCATTCACGAAGCGGGGTCTCATTAATCCACGGGCACACAGCCAACTCTTTCTCTCCTCCCTCTGCACACAGCACGCACCTCCAGTTTTGCCTCAGCTACTCCTGCTGTTAGTTATCTTGGAGTCCTTTTTATCCTCTATTAATTAGTCTATTAATGAGCCGCACCTGTCCCCTTTTCGCGGGTGCGGCTGATTCTCCGCTGGCGTCATCTCCCCTCGAGATAGACGCGAGCGGCCTCTGGCAGCCATCGGCAATATCGTCCATTCATCACCTCTCCATGGGGCACTTGCCTCGCCACAAATGCTTATACAAGCCTACTAAAGGCTGTAAATACAAATACAACTCATGGTCTCTTACATGTGAATTCACAGAGTAGCTTTATTATTCAGTGATCTGGAGCTCAGCCTCCCAAGTCAAAACCCAATAAAACAGTCCTATGACTAGACCAAAGTAATCAATCTCTGATTAGGATAAGAGATCACCTGAGCAATATACTACAAACCCCACATAATTTGGCAATCAAGTCTAAAAATAATGGTATAAAGCTTCACCTATCACCAATGAGACAGGTTAGCCATTTGGATCTTCGAATTTGTGCATCTATGTATTACACATTTACAAATCTAATTACGTACACATGAATTCTGAATACATATTTGCAGATTCCTGTACACATGCACAAATCTCTGATTACACACACACACACGGATTGAGATAGTTGCACAACTGTGGGAGTGTGTGTGTGTTTGGTGGCTGGCTTAATTAGCCTCACCTGACCCAGTTAGCCGGGGGGGGGGGTGGTGCTGCACGCATGACATGCCTAATCAGTGCACCACAGGCTAACTCAGCTATCGGCACACAAACTCGGGGAGCGCTAGCATTCTAGCTGTATTCCACCTGCTCTGTCAGTTATTTTGCCCAAGTTAGCAGTAAGCCAGACTTTTCACCACCACCCTGCCTATGTCCTTGAAAAAACCGAAGAGAAGCTACGTTAATGTGGCATTGTGGCAAGAGACATTGCTACAAAAACTCTCCACTCACATTTGTAAATTGTTTTGCTACAATAATGCCCCCACAGAGGACTCAACAAGTAGCATCAATAGGGTAAGTATGGACATTGTGCTGAAGACGGGACAGTTGGCATCAGCTTCCCAGTGACAGAGTGTGACGTTCAACATCCCCAGGATATCTTTTGGTTAGCTGGCTTCACAAAGCCTATCAATTAACCAAAACGGCAATGCTGTATCAGTGTTGACTTTTATTTATCTGTGTCCACTGTTACTATTAAGATTGGACTTGCACCCAAAAGACCTGACTTGAAACCCAGCTGTGGTACACATAATATAGTACTCCCTTAATAAAGTCACCAGCAAGCTAATAAACCAGACCATCTCTCTTGCAAAAAAAATAAGCAGACCTATCACAGAGGTGTTTAACATGTGATGCCTCACCTGTGGCTCGGTGCAGGGGGGCCTGGGGCTCGGCTATACTAGGGGGCAGCTCAGCTGGGAGCGGGGTCACTCCCACCTCCATGAAAACTGGAGAGGGAAGAGTGAGTGAGAGTGAGAGTGAGAGAAAGAGATGGAGAGTCAGAGAGACAGAGAGACAGAGCCATAGATTTGAGATGCACATGGTGACCATGCAATAGATTGCTATGGAATGCATAAGAGTTGTTTGATAAAGCATTAATTTAAAAGCAAAGACAATTGCTTAAAACATTTACACACCCATTTTTCTCGGCATTTTAGCAGCAAGCAGTAACTGCTGAATCTTTGGCTTCACAGCGATTCATTTCGATTAACGATTCAGTAGTTGGCGATTCGTTTCAAGGACAAGTAAACCACGATTCGAGTCAGTAACTTTTTACTGTATTCTTCTGAAAGGTGAAAAAATAATCAAGACAACCGATTTACTTCTAAACATATTTATTCAAAAAAAAAAATGCATAATATTTCATGGTGAATACAAAAGTTTTATAAAAATCGCTCAGCCCTCAGTAATTCATTTTCGATAGGCTACATGCTGGCAGGGGAGAGCGTGGGTGGGCCGGCACTGGATAATCAGTGCACCACAGGTTAAGTCAGCCACCAGCACACACACTTGGGGCGCTAGCATGCTGTTATGTAGATCGGTGTAACTGAATAACTAGACGTAGTAAGGTAAACTGATTTTAAGAGCACGGCAGTAGTAAACTCATACTCTTTTCTCATATATCTATATATAGTAGTTTCACACACACACAACAGTACACAGTCACCACCTGTTGGTGGATGTAGAACACAACATATTCCCCTTTACGTAATAATGATACTAAAGCATCAATGACAGTGCACGACAGGATATAGCATATAGGTAAATAGAAAATAGTAATAATGGTAGTGCATAACCTTAAAACCTCTAAAGTAATAATAAACATCCATACAATAATGATTTCATTGGTATAAGTGAAAATAGTAATGAATCCATCCATCCATCCATCCATCCATCCATTCTCATCCGCTTATCCGGGGCCGGGTCGCGGAGGCAGCCGGCTAAGCAGGGCCCCCCAGGCTTCCTTCTCCCCAGCCACAATCTCTAGTTCCTCCTGGGGGATCCCGAGGCATTCCCAGGCCAGATGAGATGTATAATCCCTCCAGCGGATTCTGGGTCTGCCCCGGGGTCTCCTCCCAGTTGGACGTGCCCAGAAAACCTCTAAGGGGAGGCGCCCGTGGGGCATCCTAATCAGATGCCCGAACCACCTCAGCTGACTCCTTTCAAAGCGGAGGAGCATCGGCTCTGCTCTGAACTCCCTCCGGATGTCTGAGCTTCTCACCCTATCTCTAAGGCTGAGCCCAGCCACCCTGCGGAGGAAACTCATTTCATTGTATCCGCAATCTCATTCTTTCGGTCACCACCTAAAGCTCGTAATGGAATAGTAATGAAAACAGTGCAAAATGTAATCACTTGAATATCAATAACATTCCAAAAAATGTCAACAGGCTTCGTTCCGTATCTTCAGTAAGCCATGTAACGATTATGTTCTTTTTTAAGTCACATAGTCCTCAAGCCAACGCGGAGGTCGTCTCACACGAGCAGGAGCAGTGGGAGTGCTCACAGGGTCAGTGTTGGGGCAGTCTGGTTCAGTATCTGGAAGGCAATGGATCGGTAGATGCCCTGACACGCTCCTGGATGCGTCAGGTGAAGCAAGTGGATGGCATTTAGTTAGACTGGGTGCATGCCATTTCTTGCCGTCGGCCAGTAGGTAAGTGCAGGGGCCAACTTTCCTCCAGCGGTTGTGAGTATCATGGATGCACCTTAGGAACATGAGTAGGCTTCCGAATGTGCACTCTGTCCCCTTCTTTGAAAACGGGGGGCTCCACGTCTAGAGTCAGTGTAAGCTTTCATTTTTTCCTGTCGGGAGGAAACGCTTTGACGGAGCGCATCTGTTTCTTTGTTTGGCAGTGGTGGAGAAAGGATGTTAAGGCATGTGCACATTTTTCTCCCATGTAGTAACTCAAACTGAGTCAGTCCGGTGGTGGCATGTGGAGTAGCACGCTACACTTGGAGGAAATCTGTGACTGCTTCTCTTGTAGGATAGCAGACTGGATGCATGATTTGAGTACACGGGGGAAATGTTCAACTGCTCCATTTGCTGCCGTGTGATACACAGGGGGCTTTTCCACCAAAGTGAACCGAGAGCTGGTTCTGGGCTGGTGCTAGTGCCAGTTCGGAGCTGGTTCAACTTAAGAACCGGTTTGCTTTTCCACCGGCTAGAGAGCCTCGAGAGCCAACCTGCCCCCACGTCATTACGTCACTGTACGTCTGTATAAGTCTCCGCCTTCCCAGCAACGCGAGCACAACAAGAACAATGGCGGACTACATCGCGATACGAGTGATCTTGTTTTTGTAATTGTATATTTTGTTATGTATTTTGTTTTGTTGCTACCTGTTCTGTCATAACTCAAATAAAAACTGAATCTTATTTGTTTCTCTGTTCTTTAAGTATACTGAAGCAGACATGTTAACAAAATGTTTATTTAGAAAAAACAATGCTGCTCTGTTAATTCGTGGTTCTGATGGGGGGGGTGCGCTGTTAATTCGTGGTTCTGATGGGGGGGGGGTGCGCTGTTAATTCGCGGTTCTAATGGGGGGGTGCTCCGTTAATTTGCCGTTCTGATGGGGGGGTGCTCCGTTAATTGCTGGGGACATGTCCCCAGCGTCCCCACTAAATTCTACGCCCATGCTCGGTACCATGCGCAGTTGCTATTAAACATCCATAAACGCCAACTCGGTTGCATCTCTTTATTTCAATATTCCTTGGCTAAGAATATTACAAGGTTAACGTTGCGTTGCCAAAGTGGTATCGGTGCGGTTGTATCGGAGTAGTCACTTCCATTGTCGGGGTTTGTTGTGAAATGGAGCTCAGAAAGTTTTTGGCGGACTTGCTAATCCCGCCGTAAGCAGCCAAACACTGGGATGGTCCACAGTCAGCTCCACTGGCACTGTCGCGGTCGCAGCTTTAATGTTGACTGTGCCCCGAATTTTATCAGCCGCAGTGTGTTCATGCATGTAGAGGATTTGAACTTCAGGCAAGTCAACTTTGTGTATAGAGCGTGTTTGTGATGAACGACACACTCGCGCAAAATGTCCAATTTTATTGCAATTCTTACATTTAGCTGAGGTAGCAGGGCAGGACGCATCATTGGCAAGATGTTTGTCTGATCCACAGTGGTAGCAGGTCGGGTTGGAAGCAGGACGAGAAGAAGCAGCAGCAGCAAAAGGTTTTGCAGACGGGGGCTTAGGAGGCGGTTTGCGACGGCGGTTTCCGGTAGATGTTGCAAATACAGCTTGCATGGGCATGGAGCGATCACCAGTAATCAGCTTAGCTTGCATACCAACAGCTTCGATCTGCTTTGCAACTGTAATGACTCTTTGCAATGTTAAATCTGGCTCTAGGAGCAGTCTCATGTATGCGGGCGCTAGCCACGTTCTCCACCAACAGATCTCATAGCATTTCATCTAAGTTGGTTGTAAACTCACATGTAGCCGACAAGTCTCTTAGAGCCGCAACATACTGTAGCACAGATTCATTGGGAGATTGATTGCACTTTCTGAATGCAAGGCGCTCAGACACTATATTCCATCGTGGAGTAAAGTAGTTTGATAAGGCCTTAGTAGCTGCCTCCATGGCCTCACCTTGGTCTGGCAATGTATAAAAGAGTCTCTGGCCCCAGTAGTGCTCGCTTCCAAACATCTGGCCATTCCTCAGCAGACAACACGACAACCAGCAAGTAGTTCTGAAACATTTTCAGCCATGTGTGGAAAGGTAGAGATCCAGGGCACGGCAAAAAATTACTGGAAAAAGCCGCCATCTTCCGTAAGTAGTGGGTAAGTAACCAATTTGTTATGTAGATTGGTGTAACTGAATAACTAGACGTAGTAAGGTAAATTGATTTTAATCAGGCAAAGCACAGCAGGAGTAAACTCGTAGACTTTCTTCTCATTCTTCTTCTGCATATCTATATATCGTAGTTTCACACACACAACAGTACACAGCTGCCACCTGTTGGCGGATGTAGAACACAACACATACTTGCATATTGCTCTGTCCATCTGCTCTGTCATGTCATTTGATCAAATCAATACACCGGACTTTGTCCTTGGAGGAGCCCCGAACTAAGCCAATGTATGTGGCATTGTAGCAGGAGCATCTGATACATTGCAACACAGGGAGTGTGGCAGAAATTGAGTGTCAGACAATGTTCTGAGAAAAATTGTCAGCGCCACCGTTACACTGTGGATCGTCGTGCAAGGCATTACGGCATGACATTTTTCGAATTTGGTGAGTTTTGGTGCATTTGAGGAAGTAATTCCCACTGAAATGAAAGAACAATATATAACAAAAACTAGTTAAAGTTTTAGAAAAACATTATTTTCAGACACTGTTATTCTCAACTAAGCATCCCTTTGTGAGGTTTGTGAACTGTATACACTGATTGGACAGCTTAAAAATAATATATGAGCACAGCAATTGATGGAGGGATGGGTCATGATTTTGGAATATTCCAATAGTCGGATTATTAATATAATAGTTTCTGCAACTAGCGTCCTGTTTAAAAGAATAAACGTCCCTCGTTTTTTATGTGTGTACCAATGTACACAAATCAAAGGTGCATTTAACCTGCGTTATATTCACATCGGATTTTATATCTGTCTTTTTACTGTTGCAGACAAGTATTTTAATGCTATATCGATGAAATAGCTGGCCCCCCCAAAGAATCGCCACCTTATAGTGGTGAGGGGGTTTGGGTGCCCCCGTGACCCTGGGAGCGGTGTTGTCCAGGGCATTAGCCCCTGGTAGGGTCTCCCAAGGCGGTCCCAGGGGAGGGGCCAGAATAAGAGCGATTCAAAGACCCCATGAAGAGACTCCCGGAAAGATCAGTCACCTCGCCTGGACAAGGGAAACCGTGGCCCCCTTCTGGAGCCAGACCTGGGAGGGGAGCTCGTCGGCGAGCGTCTGGTGGCCTGGCCTGGATCCACGGGGCCCGGCCGGGCCATGCCCGAAAAGACAACGTGGAGTCACCTCCCTGTGGGCTCACCACCTGCAGGGAGAGTCATTGGGGTCGGGTGCATTGTATACCGGGCGGTAGGCAAAAGCGGGGTCCTGGGTGTGCGGATCCCCGACAACGCCAACTGGTTCTAGGGACGTGGAACGTCACCACACTGGTGGGGAAGGAGCCTGAGCTGGTGCGGGAGGTGGAGCGGTACAAACTAGATATGGTTGGGCTCACCTCCACGCACAGCACCGGTTCTGGAACCAAACTCTTGGAGAGGGGCTGGACCCTCTCCTTTTCCGGATTTGCCCAGGGTGTGAGGCACCAGGCAGGTGTGGGGATACTCACAAGTCCCCGGCTGAGCGCCGCTGTGTTGGACTGCTCTCCGGTGAACGAGAGGCTCCATGTGACTGCAAGTCGCTGGGGGGCAGGCTCTAACTGTTGTGTGTGCCTACGCACCAAACAGCAGTTCAGATTATCCGGCCTTCTTGGAGTCCTTGGGTGGCATCCTTGAAAGGGTTCCATCCGGGAACTCCATAGTTCTACTGGGGGACTTCAACGCACACGTGGGCAATGATGGAAAAACCTGGAGGGGAGTGATTGGGATGAAAGGCCTGCCCGATCTGAACCAGAGTGGTGTTTTGTTATTGGATTTCTGTGCTAGCCATGGACTGGCCATAACAAACACCATGTTTGAACATAGGGTGGTCCACAAGTGTACCTGGTACCAGGACCACCTTAGGCCAAAGGTCGCTGATCAACTTGTTAATCGTATCAGCAGATCTGCGGCCACATGTTTGGTCCCCGGACGCCTCGGGTGAAGAGAGGAGGCATGCGCTGTCAACTGATCACCCACCTGGGGTGAGATTTGGATCAGATGGTGCGGGAGGCTGGCCAGCTAGACCTAGGTAAATCCAAACGTGTATGAGGGTGAACTGGGAACGTCTGGTGGAAACCCCTGTCCGTAAGGTCTTTAACATACTTTCAAGCAGCACTGTATGTGGCAGTGTAGCAGGATCATCACGACAGAGTTACGGATACCAAGCTGCATTTCACAATTTAAAAAACCTGATGAGATTAAATTAAGAATTCCATTCATTTCGATTTAAAGCATTTTTATTGGTTATTGGTGAAGCAAAGTTGATTCATTTTATTTATTTATTTTAGCAGCTCGATTTAGTTTAATCTGTAGTATTACAATTGAATGTTAAACTACTAATACTTAAGTAATGGAAAATGTTACTGACCAATGTTGCTGTTGCATGTATGTATGAGCCTGTTTTATTGGATGTATCATTTCTTGGGCTTGAGTATATAATGAGCATACATTGAGGTAAATGCTTGACCTGTGCGGGTCCCTTGATTGTTTCAGTCCATTGTTTGATCTTAATGCTTAAAAAAGGTTGGACACAATACATTGTGTGGGATACTTACTTGTGTGAGTGGTTGGTGGCTGGTTTAAGCAGCCTCACCTGGCCCAGTTTGAGTCTGAGGTTGGGTGAGGCTGCAAAACTGAGGTGCAATGACCAGTGCACATAGGTTAAACCAGCCATCACCACACACACTCAAGGAGAGCGCTAGCATGCTAGCTTGTCACCACCTGCCTGTGTCTTACTGTTGGGGAACCCCACATGCCACTTGTTGTGGCATGTGGCAGCAGCTAACTGCTACAGTTACTAAGAAATGTAAGATTTTGATAGCTTGAGTTAGCCATGTTATTATTTCTGCAATTTTTTTATACTAAATGCAGTGCCTGTGAGGGTTTCTGGACAATATGTATATTGTGCTGTTAATTGCTCACTAATTAAAATTGAGATAGATGGACAATCATGCGATTCAATCTTTTAATTGATTGCCAGCCCTAGTTTTTATATTTTTTTGCCTATTAGAGCCACCGGGCACATTTGAGCGGTGTAACCAAGAACAAAATTCAGAAGTAAATTGGCAAGTAGAATTCCGACAAATAACTCAATTGTACACTTTCCTTGTGGTGTACGATGCCTACAGGTGATGATTTTCATAAAATGAATGCACTTGGCTGTTTTTTGTCAATGGACATGCACCATGTAGTGACTTATTCCTTGCACCATTATTTCCCTGAGTTAAATTGATCAGTTTGTGTTGGTTTTACACTTCTCCAGGGCTGTTGGTGTATAGCTCAAAGCAGCAATAGGAAGAACAGTTACAAGGTACAAAATAAAGTGGAACATTTTAAAATGTTTGCAGTTCCAAAAATTATTGCAGTAATTAGTATAATTACTATATTAGAGAATAGACAGTACATACCTGTAAATATGCTCTTTCTCTATACTGTGTGGTGTTATAAAGACTAGAAAGAAACATCTGTCATTTCATCAGCCTGCACTGATATGAATTCCGTGTTTTTCAGGTCCTGTATAATGTATCCCTGCATGCAATCAAGTAGCTCATTCTGGATGGTTTTAGACATACCTTTGAAAACTGTTGCATTTTTGAGGTGCTCCTGCATTGCAGTGTCCAATGACACTAAATCCACGGAAGACACCAGGGTTATCAGATACAGTGGTCTCGTCATGTCCTCTTAGGGCTAGTTTGAATGCTTCACAGAATTGTGGAGCATTCAAATCAAGTCTATGAGCTTTGACAGAATGTGATGGTTTTTGTCCACCTCCATATTGTGATTCCACACACTCACATTGGCTTTACCAAGCATGGCTAGTTTCACAGCACACTGTAAATGTCCTTTGCTTGACTCGTGTTTTTTTGCTCACTCCGAAAAGTGCTTTAAATCACTCACACCAGTAGTTCCATACATCCCCTTGTGCTCCTGACCCTGACCAGAACAGTAGGCACGGAAAACATAAAACGTTATTCCTTTTTGAGCAGCGAAATAGCCACATGGTTTCTTCTCGTACCATGTTCGGGAAAAAGTTTGTTTGGATGTTTTCCCCTTGTCCCCTTGTTGCACAACGATAACATCTGGTGTGTCAGGGCCAAGCTGCTTAATAACAATTTTTTCTTCTAATTGTAGTCATTCAAATTGGGAATTAACCAGAAACTCAACACTGTTCGACAAAGCCATTTCTGCAATTTATGCGTTCGTCACTGTCACTGACTGCCAGTCATCTGAACATACAGAGTGAATTAGTCCGCACTGCGGACTAATTCAAGACAATTAAAATTTTAGAGGTCAGGGCTGCAGAGTAGGGCAGTCTAAACACTGCCCCAAATGAGCCTCTACTGGTGCTCCTTGCAGTTTGCATCTTTGACCACAAGGAGATAACAAATCTGCCAGCCTGCCCCAAGCACTAAATTGAGACCGAATCACTGATATGAATGATGATTTTAACTTTCAAAGATCATAAATTGTGGACTAACTTACAGAAACTTGGTGATATTTATTGTAATGTCATTTATGATGTATTAACGTGGAAAAAGAGTTTATGAG
Source organism: Coryphaenoides rupestris (assembly GCA_002895965.2). Taxonomy (NCBI): domain Eukaryota; kingdom Metazoa; phylum Chordata; class Actinopteri; order Gadiformes; family Macrouridae; genus Coryphaenoides; species Coryphaenoides rupestris. Next base: position 154,818 of record PIJE02000467.1, on the reverse strand, counting down.
GAGGAACAATGTTTTTGAGGGTGGATGCCCCACCTGCCCATATGAATGAGCCGCGGCTGAAACTGTGTCAACAACAAAATGACAACCAGTTTCCTCATTCAAATCACTCCCAAGCATCCCTGTAGAACATTACCATCAGTCTAAAAGACAACAGAAAACACAATTCTGAAGCGAAGTGTCCAAATTGCTTATCAGCTAGAACTGGACCATATAGTGTTAGTTTTTGACCAAGGTCTATATGCCAAAGTTCAGCAAATTCACTGGAAAGACAATGAATTTACACAGCGTTAAGTGATGAGACTAGGTGAATTTCACACATGCATGTGCTCCCTGGGCATTCTCGGAAAAAGGTTTTGAGATGCAGAACTGCAGGTTATACTCATTGAGTCATCACTACAACCACAGAATGAGGTTACACATACCTTCTGCAACGCATCACATTTATAACCTTCTTAGACTCTTCCACACGAGGAGAGAGATGAGTATATGGATGTCATCAATTAGATCAAATGTGCATTCCCAGAATGGATGTTTTGTGTGCAAAAGACAAAATGTGTTCAAAGTGTGCAGACTTTGTGAAAAGTAGAAGTGGAGAAAACACAACGATTGCCTTCTGGAGTTCGTACATCGACATGGTGCAGATACTTCTTCTGTTTGTGAGAACAACATGATAATCGGATAGGCAGCTTCACCTGTCAACAGTGCGCTTGATGATATTTTTTTGCTTACGATCGTGTCAATTATGCAAGGTATTTACTTTCATACTGGCTGGAAATTGTCAAGTTGCCCCTCACACATCCTTCTTGCCTGGCTATTGAGCAAATATGCAACAGAGATTCCAAGACAAAGGGTGGTTGGACAGGAATAACACAGACTTGAGCTGCAGTGTATCACTGGATATTTATTTTTATTAGGGCTGTCAAAGTTAACGCATTATTAATGCGTTAACGCCACTAATTTGTAGGCTCTCTCAGTTTAACTTCATTCAATAGGGTGCCAGATTTCTATAGAGCCTTCCAGGCGAAAACCCAGCTAAAACACACCGTAAACAGGCCTTAATAATCTGGCAACACCAGCCACCAGTGTCGCACTGCCGCATGCGTCATCAAAACAAAGCGTAAAAGCAACAATGGGGAAATGCTGTCCCCTCAATGTTAATGTAAACCCTGGTTGGATAAGGATTCAAAATTGGATAGATGAAAAGATGAAATCTGACGCATAGTTTCAGTGTTAAAACTGATAAAATAATTGCTGTCTGTGGTTCTATATGGGCTGTGGCAATAATTTTCAAAAATAATAGCTCGCAGTAACATATTGAAAAAAAGAACTATGAACTAGTTCATTTTTGGAACTGTGAACTTAGTTCAAAAATTTTAATTATGAACTATGAACTGAACTAGTTAATTTTAAAATTTGTGAACTGAACTTTGAACTAGTTCATGTAGAAAGTGAACTTTCCCAACACTGGGGGTGGGTCCGTTAATTCGCGGTTCTGATGGGGGGGGGGGGATCCGTTAATTTGCGGTTCTGATGGGAGGGGGGGTCCGTTAATTCGCGGTTCTGATGTGGGGGGGGTGGGTCCGTTAATTTGCGGTTCTGATGGGGGGGGGGTGGGTCCGTTAATTTGCGGTTCTGATGGGGGGGGGGGGGTCTGTTAATTCACGGTTCTGATGGGGGGGGTGGGTCCGTTAATTTGCGGTTCTGATGGGGGGTGGGGGTGCTCCGTTAATTCGGAGCACCCTGGGAATTATCTAGATAAAACTATGAAAATGTTATTGCCCTGGCAGTGGCTACAAATATTTTGGGTTTTATATTGGATTTTGTTATTGTAATAAAAAAATACATTTGGATGCTGCTTATATTTTCCATTCATATGGCTACAACACAATACACTGCTTTTCAATTGGAAAAATCATTCAAGTTTGAGCCAATAAAAAACTTGGGATTAATCGCGATTAACTACACAAAATCATGCGATTAATCGCGATTAATAATTTTAATCGTTTGACAGCCCTAATTTTTATTCATGTAAGGGCTGCCATAGCAAGACAATGTGAGTCAGTGGTAGATAAATCTCCTGAAATGCGGAAATTAAAATATCTTGACAGCACACAAATCCATGCTGATGAAAAGGCTGTGACCAGAATAATTTCCACCCTAGATTCCATGCTGAACCCTTTTGACACACACCAAGATGGCATTGTGTATCTTAGCTCTGGGACGGTTGTAGCTGAAGAAATCAAGTGCTTGCAGCTCCGGAAAAGGAAAAACTGAAGACCTTCAGTGACCAAATCTGCAGCAGGCAAGGAAGTGATTCTGCATGTCGACAAGAAGCTCTTCTCCAGACTCTCCAAAATAGAAAGATAGAACTGAAGGAAATTATGTCCTACTCCTTGGAAACTGTTTCATATCCTTTAGCCAGTGCTGATGGTTCACTTGCTAAAACAAACAAATCAGCTCTTATGGATCATGCATGCATGGCATTCATTCAAGCCATTCGGTCCATACCAAGTACCTTCTGAGAGCTTGCCAAGACCATACTGTAGTACATAGTCAAGCGATAGTCAAGTGTACATGGATAGACTTTGTGATTGATCAGTATCCGGAAATGAGTATTAAAAATCTAGAACATGTACAGCTGGTGGTGGTACACAAGTGATGCAAATGTATGGATGGGATCAGAAGACACCAACACAATGGAAACAGTTTCTATCAGATAGAACAAACAAAGAGGCACTGGCAGAATTCCTCTATGTTACGTGGCGAGATGCTGATCTTACCGCTTGACTTAAGCTTGTACATGGCAAATGTGTAACTGCCTGACTGTAACAGAGCGTTTACAAACTCTCAGTGCTGTTGAAGATCTGACATGTGATTATGCGGAATGTGACAACAGGGTGTTTTTACATGCACAACATGCTGTACAGGAATATCAAACTGTAGTCATCAAGGGCCCTGATACTGATGTCGCAGTGATTGCTGTCTGCAGACAGATTACTTCATGGGAGTTGGCAAACAGAACAAGGATCATTGACTTAGCTATGGTGGTCATCAGCTCTTGGCACCAGTGTGTGTTCTGCACTTTGGGATTGGGGTCCATACCTTCTCAGGTGTGACTCCACTAGCCCCCTTTTATGGCAAGGGGCAAAAGAAAGACATTGTCTGTTGCTTGCGAGAAAGTGGAATTACCTGACTGCATTTACAAATCTGGGTAGCAGTTTTAACCTGGACCAGTCTAACTTTGGACTACTTTGCAAATATGTGTGCCAGCTGTATGGCCAGTCATCTGCCAAAATGTGAACGATGCAAGATACAAAGCATTCTGCATGGCATCGTCAGCTTTGCCAGAACTATCCATGGCCCCGACAAGTGACACCCTGTACCAACAATGCAAAAGGGCAAACTACCCAAGCAGCAATAATGAGACATTCTCTGAAAGGTATAATGTGTGGCCCTTCAGCTGTTGGCAATTGATGGCACATCGACGATGGGGAGTTAACAGACCTGGATAACTCGAACTCCTGCCCCTGGAAGTGTGTTGCAGGTAGTCCACTGCAGTTGCAAGCAAGGCAAATGTGAGGCAGGAAGTTGTTCCTGTTATGTCTGCAAGACTGTCTTGTACTGATTTATGTCGGTGGCAAAATTGTGCAAACGTTTCCAAGGAAACAGAGGAAAGAGCTACATGGGATGATGGCTCTGATGATAGTGAAAGGGGATGATGGCTGTGAGTAAGAAACACACTGTGATTAACAGTGATGGCGCCATGGACGGCCCACCTCGGTGCGTTGGTGCGCGTTGTTTTTGTCTTGTTCTTGGTTTGTTATACCATTTTGTGTGATAATTCCGGGAGCTCGTACACCAGAGAAGAGCTCATAAACATCAGGGCTACAACCCCTGCGCATTTATTTCCCACTTTCATCGCCACATGCTGTGCGAATTACTTGGACATTCTGGTCAAAGCGTGTGCTCACCTTTGTACATGCAGTTGAAACGCCGGAGGAGGAGAGGAAGACGGCGGGCCGCCCTGGTCTGCCGACGCGGATCCGCCGACGATTTTCTCTCTACTGATCGGGAAACAAACGGTAACACATGGAAAAAATTTCCACTCTCTAAGTGACACCGATTCACTAGAGAAAAACAATAACAGAATGGAACATTCAGCTATCTGTTGGGGTAAAACAAGAATCATTAGACTTTTTTTCCTTCATCTTCTGTGTTTTGCTTCCACAGAGACGCTGGGCTGCTGATGCGACAAACCCAATTTCCTGGATCTCTGCCTGTCATGCTTGGCAGGCCTTCCAATCACTTTCCAAGAGCGGAACCGTGACATCAGACCACTGCCTCCTGTGCATAAATCAAACGAAAGGGTGGATGGGTTTGTGTTTCTACCACTAACAGTGTGGCTGAATGTGACTGAGCTCGTGAGGACTGTGATCATGCTTAAAACAAGCAAATGTTCATCCTGATCTGCGAATCTTTTCACAATCATATCTGCGGTCAAAACACCTAGGTTTCATAGCCCTCCAGTCCACCAGCCCCACCTCCCCCAGCACAGCAGGAGCCTGGGCCTCCCCACAGCTGCCCATCTCAGAGCCCCCCTCCCCCCCCCACCTCAGCGACACCTCTGTCCTTACTGGAAAGAGATGTTAACAAGATTTTCAAGAGGCAGAATCCCCGCAAAGCGGCCGGGCCAGACTCTGTCTCTCCATCCACCCTGAAGCACTGTACGGATCAGCTGTCCCCGGTGTTCACAGACATTTTTAACACTTCTCTGGAGACTTGCCATGTACCCGATTGCTTCAAGTCCTCCACCATCATCCCCGTCCCCAAAAAGCCAAGGACCACAGGACTTAATGATTACAGACCCGTTGCATTGATCTCTGTGGTGATGAAGTCTTTTGAGCGCCTTGTGCTGTCCCACCTCAAATCCATCACAGACCCTCTCCTGGACCCCCTGCAGTTCGCCTACAGAGCCAACAGATCTGTAGACGATGCAGTAAACTTGGCCCTTCACTTCATCCTCCAGCACCTGGACTCAACAGGAACCTACGCCAGGATCCTGCTTGTGGATTTCAGCTCTGCTTTCAACACAATCATCCCATCTCTGCTACATGACAAGCTTTTCCAGCTGAGCGTGCCTGACTCTACCTGCAGGTGGATCACAGACTTCCTGTCTGACAGGAGGCAGCACGTGAGGCTGGGAAAACACATCTCTGACTCCCGGACCATCAGCACCGGTTCCCCCCAAGGCTGCGTTCTTTCCCCTCTGCTTTTCTCCCTGTATACCAACAGCTGCACCTCCAGTCACCAGTCTGTCAAGCTCCTGAAGTTCGCGGACGACACCACCATCATTGGACTCATCTCTGGTGAGGATGAGTCCGCCTACAGGTGGGAGATCGACCATCTGGCGACTTGGTGCAGTCAGAACAACCTGGAGCTCAACGCTGTGAAGACAGTGGAGATAGTTGTAGATTTCAGAAAGAACCCAGCCCCACTCACCCCCATCACCCTGAGAGACTCTCCAGTCGATATTGTGGAGTCCTGCCGCTTCCTGGGAACCATCATCTCCCAGGACCTCAAGTGGGAGCTGAACATCAGCTCCATCACAAAAAAAGCCCAGCAGAGGATGTTCTTCCTGCGGCAGTTGAAGAAGTTCAACCTGCCAAAGACGATGATGGTGCACTTCTACACTCCCATCATCGAGTCCATCCTCACCTCCTCCATCACCATCTGGTACGCTGCTGCCACCGCCAAGGACAAGGGCAGACTGCAGCGTATCATCCGCTCCACAGAGAGGGTGATTGGCTGCAATCTGCCATCTCTCCAGGACCTGTATGCCTCCAGGACCCGGAGGCGTGCGGGAAAGATTGAGGCCGACCCCTCTCACCCCGGACACAAACTGTTTGAAACACTTCCCTCTGGCAGGAGGCTGCGGTCCATCAGGACCAAAACCTCTCGCCACAAAAACAGTTTCTTCCCATCTGCAGTTAGCCTCATTAACAAGGCCCGGGACCCCCACTGACACAGACTCTTATCCCGCCTCCCTAGACAGTACACATGACATTAACGCACAGCCCACACCCGTTCCATATTCTGAAAAATCATTTTGTATTGTAAATATCTCATCATTCAGAAATCATTCTGTATTGTATATACCCATTCATACTATTCTACTTTATTTTATATTTATGCCGCTTGTCGTTTTTGCACTACTTGCTTTTTAATGCTTTTTAACTCTTATCTATTATATTGTCTGTATGCACCAACAACCACAGCAAATTCCTCGTATGTGAAAACTACTTGGCGAATAAAGCAATTCTGATTCTGATTCTGAACGCGTTCATAAAAGGCAAAGCTCTAAAAAGTATTGATTCTATAAGTAGACAACCGTTGTGAAACTGTGCCTAGAAATTGTTATGTCTGCCTCTTAATACTTAATTAGATCAGACCTTTATATTGCTAGCTCTTGGCTAAAAGAATCACGCAGCTACCCCGTTCATGTTCTTTATTTCAACTCTCGTGCATAGCATTACAATCCATGACGTCACACACTACGGATGCCCTCAGGGTTATTATAAACTCAAAAATCACAGAAATCAGGTCATCAGAGCATGTCAATTTGGTTATTTGTATAATACTAGTCCTCGGCCTGAATGTTATTTTAGCCTCGTTGGTTTTATGATGAGATAATATCCAACATATTGCAGTCATTTCTGCTGTGATGTGATGTGTTCTACCAACACATCACAAGCAACACACGGGGCGAGCGGATCCTCGACCACTGCTACACCCCCTTCCGGGACGGCTACAAGTCCCTCCTCCGCCCACCGTTCGGCAAATCAGATCACCGCTCGATCCAACTACTCCCCGCCTACAGGCAGAGACTGAAGCAGCAACCAATCGCTGTGAAGGAGGTCCAATGCTGGTCGGACCAATCGGAGTCTATGCTGCAGGATTGTTTTGATCACGTGGACTGGGACGTGTTCCGGGTCGCGTCGGACAATAACATCAGCGAGTACGCGTCCTCAGTCACCGGGTTCATCAAGAAATGCATAGATGACGTTGTTCCTACTAAATCGGTTCGGATTTATCCCAACCAGAAACCATGGATTAATGGCGATGTTCACGCCGCACTCCGCACGCGTAACGCCGCCTTTGACTCCGGGAATATGGTGGAATATACGAGAGCCCGCTACGACCTCCGCAAGACCATCGGCTCTGCCAAGCGGGAGTATAAGAACAGGGTGGAGGACAAATTCAAGAGCCACGACGTGAGGGGTGTGTGGAAGGGGCTGCAGACAATCACGGACTTCAGAGGGAGAACCAGCGGTGTAGAGCACTCCTCTACCTCCCTCCCTGGCGAGCTAAACACCTTCTTTGCTCGGTTTGACGTGAACGGCAGCCCGCCGAAGTCAGCGCTGCCTGAGGAGGCCAGCCTGCTGAACATCTCAGAGGCTGACGTGCGCAGAGCCTTCAAGCGGGTGGACATCCGGAAGGCGGCGGGCCCAGACCACATCCCGGGGCGCGTCCTCAGAGCATGCGCAGACCAGTTGGCAGGAGTCTTCGCAGACATCTTCAAACTGTCCCTGTCCCAGGCTGTCGTTCCCGAGGTCTTCAAGATGTCCATCATCGTGCCTGTCCCTAAACACCCCAAGGTAACCTGCCCGAATGACTGGAGCCCTCACCTCGATTGCCAGTAAATGCTTCGAGAGGCTGGTCAAGGACTTCATTTGTTCCATGTTGCCTGCCACGCTGGACCCATGGCAATTTGCGTACCGTCAAAACAGATCCACCGACGACGCCATTGCCATGGCACTTCACACCGCCCTCTCTCACCTGGAGGGGAAGAACTGTTGTGTGAGAATGATGTTTGTGGACTTCAACTCAGCGTTCAACACGATAGTTCCTGCCAAGCTCGACACCAAGCTCAGGAGTCTAGGCCTGCACCCGACCATGTGCAGCTGGATACTGGACTTCCTGTCGGGCCGCCGCCAGGTGGTGAGGATGGGCAGCACCACCTCAGAGCCGCTGACCCTCAACACTGGAGCCCCTCAGGGATGCGTGTTGAGCCCTCTCCTCTACTCCCTGTACACCCACGACTGCATGGCTATGCACAGCTCCAACGTCTTCATCAAGTTTGCTGACGACACGACAGTGTTGGGTCTGATCGCCGACGACGACGAGACAGCCTACAGGGAGGAGGTTGGATCACTGGCACAGTGGTGCCAAGAAAACAACCTCGCCCTCAACGTCAAGAAGACCAAGGAGCTGATCGTGGACTACAGGAAGCGGAGAGGAGAGCACGCCCCCATCTCCATCGACGGTGCTGCAGTAGAGAGGGTCAGCGGCTTCAAGTTCCTCGGCGTGCACATCTCCGAGGACCTCACATGGACCACGCACACCACACACGTGGTGAAAAAGGCCCAACAACGCCTGTATTTCCTCAGGCGACTGAGGAAATTCAACATGTGCCCCCGCATCCTCAGAACATTCTACTCCTGTACCATCGAGAGTGTTCTTACAGGATGCATCACCGTCTGGTACGGGAACTGCACCGCACTGGAGCGTAAAACACTACAGAGGGTGGTGCGGACGGCCCAGTACATCGTTGGAGGTGAGCTTCCCTCCCTCCTGGATATATACACCAGGCGGTGCGTGGCCAAGGCCAAACGGATTATTAAAGACAATAACCACCCCAGCCACGAACTGTACACACTTCTACCGTCAGGCAGGCGATACCGCAGTATCAAGTGCCACACGAGCAGATTCAGAGACAGCTTCCACAGTCAGGCCATCAGGCTGCTGAACAAGTTCGGCATCAATGTCTAAATGCTAGTGCTAAGTGTTACTGCTAGTGCTGGTTGTTACCTGCTAGTGCTGGTCCTGGTGCCTAGTGTTACTGCTAGTAAGTAGCTGGTGTTACGTCGTTACACCAGCCACTGTTAGTGTAGAAACACAAACCTCCGCCTTTCGTTTTGCCGGAGAGTTCTGTGTCACGGTCCGCTCTGACGAGTTGGAAGCCTGCCAGCTGCAGCGCAGAGTCCGGAATCGATCCACACAGCCACGTCTCCGTGAAGCACAAAACAGAAGATGAAGAAAAGTCTCTGTTTTTCCCCAACAGTAGCTGAAGTTCATCCAGTTTGTTTCCCAGTAAATGCACGTTAGAGAGAAATATTCCAGGTAACGCTGTGGGATGTCCGCGTCGGCGGAGACGCATGAGCGCACCAGCGCGTCTTCCTCTCCTCCTCCGGCGTTTCACTGCATGTACAAAGGTGAGCACACCTTTGACCAGAATGTCCAGTAATTCCACAGATGTGGCGATGAAAGTGGGAAATAAATGCGCAGGGGTTGTAGCCCTGATGTTTATGAGCTCTTCTCTGGTGTACGAGCTCCCGGAATTATCACAAAAAAATGGTATAACAAACAAAACAAGACAAAACAACGCGCACCAACGCACCGAGGCGGCCGTCCATGGCGCCATCACTGTTAATCACAGTGTGTTTCTTACTCAACACCATCATCCCTTTCACTATCATCAGAGCCATCATCCCATGTAGCTCTTTCCTCTGTTTCCTTGGAAACGTTTGCACAATTTTGCCACCGACATAAATCAGTACAAGACAGTCTTGCAGACATACAGGAACAACTTCCTGCCTCACATTTGCCTTGCTTGCAACTGCAGTGGACTACCTGCAACACACTTCCAGGGGCAGGAGTTCGAGTTATCCAGGTCTGTTAACTCCCCATCGTCGATGTGCCATCAATTGCCAACAGCTGAAGGGCCACACATTATACCTTTCAGAGAATGTCTCATTATTGCTGCTTGGTAGTTTGCCCTTTTGCATTGTTGGTACAGGGTGTCACTTGTCGGGGCCATGGATAGTTCTGGCAAAGCTGACGATGCCATGCAGAATGCTTTGTATCTTGCATCGTTCACATTTTGGCAGATGACTGGCCATACAGCTGGCACACATATTTGCAAAGTAGTCCAAAGTTAGACTGGTCCAGGTTAAAACTGCTACCCAGATTTGTAAATGCAGTCAGGTATTCCACTTTCTCGCAAGCAACAGACAATGTCTTTCTTTTGCCCTTGCCATAAAAGGGGCTAGTGGAGTCACAACCTGAGAAGGTATGGACCCCAATCCCAAGTGCAGAACACACACTGGTGCCAAGAGCTGATGACACCATAGCTAAGTCAATGATCCTTGTTCTGTTGCCAACTCCCATGAAGTAATCTGTCTGCAGACAGCAATCACTGCGACATCAGTATCAGGGCCCTTGATGACTACAGTTTGATATTCCTGTACAGCATGTTGTGCATGTAAAAACACCCTGTTGTCACATTCCGCATAATCACATGTCAGATCTTCAACAGCACTGAGAGTTTGTAAACGCTCTGTTACAGTCAGGCAGTTACACATTTGCCATGTACAAGCTTAAGTCAAGCGGTAAGATCAGCATCTCGCCACGTAACATAGAGGAATTCTGCCAGTGCCTCTTTGTTTGTTCTATCTGATAGAAACTGTTTCCATTGTGTTGGTGTCTTCTGATCCCATCCATACATTTGCATCACTTGTGTACCACCACCAGCTGTACATGTTCTAGATTTTTAATACTCATTTCCGGATACTGATCAATCACAAAGTCTATCCATGTACACTTGACTATCGCTTGACTATGTACTACAGTATGGTCTTGGCAAGCTCTCAGAAGGTACTTGGTATGGACCGAATGGCTTGAATGAATGCCATGCATGCATGATCCATAAGAGCTGATTTGTTTGTTTTAGCAAGTAAGTACTATGATTGGTGATCTCCCACTCCTGTGCAACGTCAATAAACTGGCTAGCACATGCTTCTGCAAAATGCCTTTCACCCGTTTTCGCCACACCTAAAGCGATCAAGTGCAGTTGCCATTTGTAATCGATTAGGTGTGCCGTTACACCGAGGTAGTTACGGTTGCTTACTGATGTCTAGTGTTCTCCAGTCAGTGCAATACATGTAGCTTGTGCAAATTCCTCCGCTTTCTTTGCCTTTTCACAACCATGCAATTTGTGAATTCTTGCGACAATAGTTCCCCTTGAAGGAGGCTTGTATGATGGGTCGCCGGAGGCGTTTTGGACAATGCCTTGTAGCCCCTGGTCTTCAACAATGTTGATGGGCCTACAGTCCATGGCGATCCATTCAGCAATTGCGTTGGTTAATTTAGCTGTTGTCGCTTTGTCGAGAGACTCTTATGCAGAGTCCAGGTGAACTCTGAACAGGTGGGTCTTGAGTCTCTTCTGGAAGCTGGTGAGCGACTCTGCCATCCTGATGTCACGCGGCTCATTCCACCGCTGCAGTGCCAGAACAGAGAAGAGTTGGGACTTGGCAGTGTGATGTTTGCCTGTTCTAGGGTGGTACCAGTCGTCACATGTGAAGTTGGCAGTGAAAATTAAAAACAAGTTTGAAACGATAATCATGTAGTAAGTCATATAATTTACAGTATAAGGAGAAAAGAAGTAGTACTGAGCATTGTGGGAGCATTGTCCAGGGTCCAGATCGGGATCCATTCCAAGTGACCTGATAGGTGCGATCTCTCAGGTAGGAAGTGAACCAGGATAACGCAGATCAAACAATGCAAAGGTCTGCCAGAGTGGACAGGAGGATCAGGTGGTTCACTGTGTTGAACGCGGAAGACAAGTCAAGAAGGATGAGCACAGATGAGAGGGACGAGACTCTGGCGACATAGAGGGGCTCAGTGACTGATGAGGGTCTAGCAGTTTCTTTTGAGATAAGAGGATAGTTTGGTAGAGACAGCACTGTCATAATCATCCTTGCCACAATGCCACATAAGGTGGCTTAGTTCGGGGCTCCTCCAAGAACAGACAGGAGTGGCGTTGGAAGTCTTTTTTTTATCTTGACTTTTTTTTATTATATATTTTAACCGGATTAAGGATTTTCAACATCGGAGGTCTGGATCACATGTTAACTGAGAAACAAGTTGTGATCAACCGAGGCCATAGTCTAGCTGTTGTCAAAAGTTGTTACAACTATTCCTTACAGCAAAGGACAGTCACAGCCTTAAAGCCTTTCTATCTTTCCTAACTGAGAGACTGCAGCTTGCCATGCCTAAGTTTGATTGACAAGGTCTTTAGCCGATTGCTATTGCTAGCGGGCATCTGACGCATCACCATGGCTATGTGCCAGCCAGCTTACCTTCTGCTACAAGATGACATCAGGCCGCTGAAACATGACCTTAAAAAGAAGGATGAGTTAATCCTCGGCTTTTCGACTGTAGTCACCGTTCAGCCCATCCTCAGGGCTAAACCCAAGACCCAAGCCTGCTCCACTCCCAGCATTTCACAGCCGTGGGTCCTGGTCAGGAGTAGCAGGAGTGTTTGCCGGGCCAAACACTAACAAAGTCCACAGTTATTTACAGCTCTTAAAATGTACATGACAAACTACCAGAACATTGTATTTAACACAATCTGTTCTGTTCTTAACAGACCATCCAGTACAGACCTTGGTCCTGTTCTTTCAGACAAATTTGCTGCCCATTTTATTGGAAAGATAGAGAGCATCCGGTCTCAAATTTGACCAGATCCACGACATCTACAGACATTCAGCACCATCTTGCCTCCTTCACCCAGTTTCAAACCTGTCAGGCACAGGGAGGTGTGTAACAAAGTGCTGAAGTGGCGCAGGACCTTGTGAAGACAAGGTCGAGCTTGTTCCGGCTCTGTGGGTAGAGGGATACAGCATGGCACTAACAATGATGCAGTTGTGGGTTCGATAAATATATTGACTGCCTCACATATAAGTAGGTTGGCGGGGTCCTCTAAGTGCATGAATCCAGAAACTGGATGACCAGCCAGGTGTTCTCGATCCCAAATCCCTGCAGGGGAGAGAAAAGGACAACAGCCGAGTAACTTACAGTGCAGAAACAATTAAAGAATACAATTATAATGTCCAAAATGTTTCAAGTATTTGTATTGTCACTTCACAGTTTAGAGTATAGTAGTAGTACGAGTATAAGCAGTAAGTGAAAATCGTATGTGCAAAACGCCCGACAGCCGACAGTAGTTATAAAAGAATACAAGAATACAAAATAGAAATAGAACTAGAATAGAAATTCTGTATAAATAAAATAAATAATATACAACAAAATATCCAGGGGAGCAATACACATATAAATCAATGTAATAAAATATACATTGTTATATGCTGACATTCACAGAATGTCACAGAATACCTTCTCAGACAGTCAACACAACACTAGCACCAGCAATTAGCACCAGGACTAGCACTAACAGTAACAGTGATCCTACAACACTGTTCTCCTGATCTGGAATCTTTTTTCATTAATTGCAAACCTTTTTATTCCCCCCGCGAGTTCGTCTCATTCATTCTGGTCGGTGTTTACATTCCACCGCGAGCCGACGTGCAGGAGGCACAGCGCATGCTCGCCGAACAGATACTGAGTGTGGAGCGGACAAACCCGGACTCTTTAGTTATTGTCCTCGGTGACTTTAACAAAGGAAATCTCACCCATGAACTCCCCAAATACAGACAGTTTATTAAATGCCCGACCAGAGAGGAGAACATTCTGGATCACTGTTACACCACAGTAAGCAGTGCTTATCACGCCGTCCCCCGAGCTGCACTGGGACACTCTGACCACGTCATGGTCCACCTGATTCCTGCATACAGGCAGAAATTAAAGCTCTCTAAACCTGCTGTGAGGACATCAAAGAAGTGGACCAGTGAAGCTGTGGAGAATCTTAAGGCGTGTTTGGACTGCACTGACTGGGATGTTTTCAGGACTGCTACCAACAATCTGGACGAGTACACAGAGGCTGTGACTGCCTACATCAGCTTCTGTGAGGATAGCTGTGTACCATCATGCACCAGGGTGAGTTATAACAATGACAAACCCTGGTTCACAGCCAAACTCAGACAGTCAAGGGCAGAGAAGGAAGATGCATTTAGGAGTGGGGACAGAGCTTTGTTCAAAGAGTCAAAGTACAGGTTTAGCAAGGAGGTGCGAGTAGCTAAACGACTGTACTCAGAGAAACTTCAAAACCAGTTCTCAGCCAATGACTCTGCTTCTGTCTGGAGGGGGTTCAGACAGATCACAAACTACAAAGCAAAAACCCCCCACTCCATGAATAACTCACGCCTGGCCAACGACCTGAATGAGTTCTACTGTCGCTTTGAAAGACAATGGGACAGTCCTGACACCATCCCCCGTGACACCATCCACCACCTCCAGTCCACCAGCCCCACCTCCCCCAGCACAGCAGGAGCCTGGGCCTCCCCACAGCTGCCCATCCCAGAGCCCCCCTCCCCCCCCACCTCAGCGACACCTCTGTCCTTACTGGAAAGAGATGTAAACAGGATTTAGAGGCAGAATCCCCGCAAAGCAGCCGGGCCAGACTCTGTCTCTCCATCCACCCTGAAGCACTGTGCTGATCAGCTGTCCCCGGTGTTCACAGACATTTTTAACACTTCTCTGGAGACTTGCCATGTACCCGACTGCTTCAAGTCCTCCACCATCATCCCCGTCCCCAAAAAGCCAAGGACCACAGGACTTAATGATTACAGACCCGTTGCCTTGACCTCTGTGGTGATGAAGTCTTTTGAGCGCCTTGTGCTGTCCCACCTCAAATCCATCACAGACCCTCTCCTGGACCCCCTGCAGTTCGCCTACAGAGCCAACAGATCTGTAGACGATGCAGTAAACTTGGCCCTTCACTTCATCCTCCAGCACCTGGACTCAACAGGAACCTATGCCAGGATCCTGCTTGTGGATTTCACTGCCAGTGCTAGTGCTAGTGCTGGTGTTACTGCTAGTGCTAGTGCTAGTGCTGGTGTTACTGCTAGTGCTAGTCCTGGCGCTAATTGCTGGTGCTAGTGTTGTGTTGACTGTCTGAGAAGGTATTCTGTGACACTCTGTGAATGTCAGCATATAACAATGTATATTTTATTACATTGATTTATATGTGTATTGCTCCCCTGGATATTTTGTTGTATATTATATTTCATTTTATTTAATCCAGAATTTCTATTCTAGTTCTATTTCTATTTTGTATTCTTGTATTCTTTTATAACTACTGTCGGCTGTCGGGCGTTTTGCACATACGATTTTCACTTACTGCTTATACTCGTACTACTACTATACTCTAAACTGTGAAGTGACAATACAAATACTTGAAACATTTTGGACATTATAATTGTATTCTTTAATTGTTTCTGCACTGTAAGTTACTCGGCTGTTGTCCTTTTCTCTCCCCTGCAGGGATTTGGGATCGAGAACACCTGGCTGGTCATCCAGTTTCTGGATTCATGCACTTAGAGGACCCCGCCAACCTACTTATATGTGAGGCAGTCAATATATTTATCGAACCCACAACTGCATCATTGTTAGTGCCATGCTGTATCCCTCTACCCACAGAGCCGGAACAAGCTTGACCTTGTCTTCACAAGGTCCTGCGCCACTTCAGCACTTTGTTACACACCTCCCTGTGCCTGACAGGTTTGAAACTGGGTGAAGGAGGCAAGATGGTGCTGAATGTCTGTAGATGTCGTGGATCTGGTCAAATTTGAGACCGGATGCTCTCTATCTTTCCAATAAAATGGGCAGCAAATTTGTCTGAAAGAACAGGACCAAGGTCTGTACTGGATGGTCTGTTAAGAACAGAACAGATTGTGTTAAATACAATGTTCTGGTAGTTTGTCATGTACATTTTAAGAGCTGTAAATAACTGTGGACTTTGTTAGTGTTTGGCCCGGCAAACACTCCTGCTACTCCTGACCAGGACCCACGGCTGTGAAATGCTGGGAGTGGAGCAGGCTTGGGTCTTGGGTTTAGCCCTGAGGATGGGCTGAACGGTGACTACAGTCGAAAAGCCGAGGATTAACTCATCCTTCTTTTTAAGGTCATGTTTCAGCGGCCTGATGTCATCTTGTAGCAGAAGGTAAGCTGGCTGGCACATAGCCATGGTGATGCGTCAGATGCCCGCTAGCAATAGCAATCGGCTAAAGACCTTGTCAATCAAACTTAGGCATGGCAAGCTGCAGTCTCTCAGTTAGGAAAGATAGAAAGGCTTTAAGGCTGTGACTGTCCTTTGCTGTAAGGAATAGTTGTAACAACTTTTGACAACAGCTAGACTATGGCCTCGGTTGATCACAACTTGTTTCTCAGTTAACATGTGATCCAGACCTCCGATGTTGAAAATCCTTAATCCGGTTAAAATATATAATAAAAAAAAGTCAAGATAAAAAAAAGACTTCCAACGCCACTCCTGTCTGTTCTTGGAGGAGCCCCGAACTAAGCCACCTTATGTGGCATTGTGGCAAGGATGATTATGACAGTGCTGTCTCTACCAAACTATCCTCTTATCTCAAAAGAAACTGCTAGACCCTCATCAGTCACTGAGCCCCTCTATGTCGCCAGAGTCTCGTCCCTCTCATCTGTGCTCATCCTTCTTGACTTGTCTTCCGCGTTCAACACAGTGAACCACCTGATCCTCCTGTCCACTCTGGCAGACCTTTGCATTGTTTGATCTGCGTTATCCTGGTTCACTTCCTACCTGAGAGATCGCACCTATCAGGTCACTTGGAATGGATCCCGATCTGGACCCTGGACAATGCTCCCACAATGCTCAGTACTACTTCTTTTCTCCTTATACTGTAAATTATATGACTTACTACATGATTATCGTTTCAAACTTGTTTTTAATTTTCACTGCCAACTTCACATGTGACGACTGGTACCACCCTAGAACAGGCAAACATCACACTGCCAAGTCCCAACTCTTCTCTGTTCTGGCACTGCAGCGGTGGAATGAGCCGCGTGACATCAGGATGGCAGAGTCGCCTCACCAGCTTCCAGAAGAGACTCAAGACCCACCTGTTCAGAGTTCACCTGGACTCTGCATAAGAGTCTCTCGACAAAGCGACAACAGCTAAATTAACCAACGCAATTGCTGAATGGATCGCCATGGACTGTAGGCCCATCAACATTGTTGAAGACCAGGGGCTACAAGGCATTGTCCAAAACGCCTCCGGCGACCCATCATACAAGCCTCCTTCAAGGGGAACTATTGTCGCAAGAATTCACAAATTGCATGGTTGTGAAAAGGCAAAGAAAGCAGAGGAATTTGCACAAGCTACATGTATTGCACTGACTGGAGAACACTAGACATCAGTAAGCAACCGTAACTACCTCGGTGTAACGGCACACCTAATCGATTACAAATGGCAACTGCACTTGATCGCTTTAGGTGTGGCGAAAACGGGTGAAAGGCATTTTGCAGAAGCATGTGCTAGCCAGTTTATTGACGTTGCACAGGAGTGGGAGATCACCACTGTAGGAACAGATAGTACTTGCAATATGATGGCGGCACCAAGAATGCTACCGTACGAGTATATGCCCTGTGTAGCGCTAATTATACGGAGGGTAATCACAGTGGCTCTCTGTGACTCGTCCAGGATGTACCAAAGCGCTGGCATTCAACTCTCGAGATGATAAAGCGGGTCCAACACAAAGACCCACTGAAGGCAACGCTGGCACAGCAGAAACACAAGTTAACAATGCTAACCTCAGCTGAATATGACAGGCTGGCAAAGTTGGAAACACTGATGGAGTAATGCTACCTGCATTACTCCATCAGTGTTTCCAACTTTGCCAGCCTGTCATATTCAGGTGATTTCCCTATCCGCTTCAACTAATCCAATAATTTTTAGACCTGTCCTTAAAATGGGCGTTATCACAATGAAAATTGTAGTCATTAGTTCTGTTGGTCTTGTGTGTTTGCAGGTACGTCAATGAGCTCCTGGGTGGTGACAAATATGTGTTCTGGTCTGTGGTGCTGCCTGCACTCTGCCACCTCTTGCATACCATGGAGACCTCAGATGTTGACCCTGCCTATGTAGTGTGCTTCAAGGCTGCATTCACAGAGGACCTAAACATACAAAAGGAAAACGCAAACATGTCATGGCTTATGTTAGCAACAGCGATAGATCCCAGATTCAAGGACCTCAGATGCCTTCCCTGAGCAGAGAGGGAAGAGGTGTGGCAAAAGCTAACTGAGATGCTTAAGTGACATGGAACCTGCAGCACAGCTTTCCATAGAGGAAATGAATCTGAGCCACCACAGAAGAAGACGGCCCTCCTACTGATGGAGTCAGTCTGATGATGAGGCACTGTCCACAGACAAAACTCGACCAGTATAGGGCAGAGCCCAGTGTCAGCATAGAGGCATGTCCACTACAGTGGTGGTTGGCACACAAAGGTGCCCATACTAAACTGGCCCATATTGCACAAATGTACTTAGCTACACCTGCTTCAACAGTGCCATGTGAGAGACTGTTTTCTCTGGCAAGCCACATTGTGCAGAAGACG
Source organism: Coryphaenoides rupestris (assembly GCA_002895965.2). NCBI lineage: Eukaryota > Metazoa > Chordata > Actinopteri > Gadiformes > Macrouridae > Coryphaenoides > Coryphaenoides rupestris. The sequence continues at coordinate 136,431 of PIJE02000467.1, read as the reverse complement.
ACAATATCAACAAGCTAGTCTGCCTGAGCAACTGTTTAAAAGAAGAGTAGACTTTAGATTAACTGGAGTCATGTCATGAGATGTTATAATAAAGTAAAAAACCCTGCATTTCTTTATTACATCACACATGTATTTGTTTTATCTTCCCCCAAAATACAAAATAAAAGTAAATAGTAGTATTTTAAAGTTGTGATTAATCATGATTAATCACAGATTTTTATCGTAATTAACTAGCTTCATTTATATATACTGTATATACTGTATATATATATATATATATATAATTTCTTTTTTGTATATATGTATACATCGAGCGACTCAATATACATAATATAATACACTAACAGAACATAATAACGGTAAAAAATATAAAATGTAATGTTATGTTGACTCCAGAAATATTGATTGAATATTAAGTATTAGAAGTGTATAAGTACAAGTAATTAAGGGCGGCAGGAGCAGAAAAGATAATTATCCAACATGTATCATACATAATAGTTGAACTGGCCTTAAACATATACACACACACACACAAAGAAAACTCAAAGCTCCCGCTTCACATAGCCAACCTACCACGTGTGCTCATGCATGCTCATGCACACGCAAACACACACCCACTCACACACCCACTGTTCTTTCGCTAATTATCTTTAGTTAGATTACATATTGTTTGTTTTATTCTTATTATCTTTCATACCGTTTTAATAAATCATTGTAGATATACATGCTGGTGAAGAGTTACTGGGATGGAATAACACCAGGATGCTTGTCTGTATTTGGCTGCACCTCTGTAGCTGTTTATTTACATTCTCACACGATCAATCCGGCACCGACATCACTTCTGATGTCGGTGCCGACATCAGAAGTGATGGGTTGCTGTTACCATGGTTACCCATAAGCGTTTTACCGTGCCTTACAATATGAAACCAATATCACCCACAAGTCTATTAAACACTCACTACCAAACAGGTTTCAGTAAATTCTACGTAGGGTCCGCTACATACGCCCAGAATTCACGAAAACACTCCGCCTAGCTAAGTGTCAATGTGTCCCTGAGTAAGACACCTAACCCTAACTGCTCCTGACGTGTTGGTTGTTACCTTGCATGGTTGACACCGCAGTCGGTGTATGAATGTGTGTATGAATGAGTGAATGTGAGGCAAGTGTAAAGGGCTTTCGATAAAAGCATTATATAAAGGCAATCCATTTACCATTTAATAATTAATAATTGTCTCTGATAATTGTTAACTACAAGCCAATAACCAACCGTAGGACCTGCACTACAATCACTCCATGATGTACCGTACTTTTTCGGACTATAAGGCGCACTTAAAATCCTGTAATTTTCTCAAAAATCGACAGTGCGCCTTATAATCCGGTGCACCTTAAAGGGCTGGATGGACGAGGAGAAGATGAGTGAGTGGCTGAGAGAAGTTTACGTCAAGAGACAGGATGGCTTTTTCCACAAATCTCCGTCCCTATTGATCTGCGACTCCATGCGCACCCATCTCACCGATACTGTCAAAACCAAAGTGAAGCAAACTAATTCGGAGCTTGCCGTCATTCCGGGTCGATTAACCAAAGAACTCCAACCGCTAGATATTGGTTCAAAGTTAAATTGCGAGCTGCGTGGGAGCATTGGATGACAGAAGGCGAACACACATTCACCAAGACAGGGAGGCAATGCCGGGCGAGTTACGCCACTATCTGCCAATGGATCGTGGATGCCTGGGCTAAAGTATCAGTCTCAAGTGTCGTCCGAGCTTTCACGAAGGCTGGAATCATCACTGAACAGCTCAGTGACAGCAACGAGACTGACTCTGATAATGACGAGAGGGATCCGGGCATGCTTGATGCCGAAATCGCCCAACTGTTAAACTCAGACACTGAAGATGAAGAATTTGATGGATTTGTGGAAGAGGAATGAACTGAAAAAGTGAGTGTATTGTTTTGTATTTTATGTGAACAATGTTGAGAATTATTGTGAATGACTTGAATAAAGTTCGACTTATCTGACTGTTTTGTTTTGCTTAATGCGCCTTATAATCCGGTGCGCCTTATAGTCCGAAAAATACGGTAAATTATAGTATCAATTTAATGTATATTTTTAACACTGTATTTCTGGGTCTTTACCAGGAAAGATCTTGCATTACTGCAATCAAGCAGTAATTTCAAGACTTGCTCTGGTTAAGTGCTGAAAGTCTTCCGTTAGGAAGTCTGTGACGAGGTCTTGTTGGTCCACCTTGTGGTGAACCTCACCGTGGGGCTCTGGACATACTTGCTGTAGACCCGCTGTCACTTTGTGCTGACACACACACGTGCACACACACACGCACAAACACACACACTTTCTCTCCAACCCTCCTGCTCTCTCTCCCAGTCCTTGTGAGTGCAGCATCTCTCTACCCAATGGCAGGGTCAGCAATTGATTTAGAAACAGCAGTGTTTGTCCTAGCTCTATGGGGTCCACATGCATGAGCGTGTTTGTGCGTGTGTGTGTGTGTATGTGTTTGTGTGTGTGGCTGCATCAGTGAAACACAAGCAGGCGGGTGAAGTCTTAATGAGTAAGTGTGTTGGCATGAGTGTGGTGATGGTACGCCCAGAGTCCAACCAGTCCCCATGTTTTTTTTTGTACAGATATTTTGGTGTGCTTTCCTCTGTTAAGTAAGTGGAGTAAAAAACTAAACCACAAAACTCGAAACTAAAACACACTCACACTCCAGCACATCTGTGCTCTGTAGCTGCCTGGACTGCTGAAATCAAAGTGACCAAATACATTTGAAAGGGCACTCAATGTACTCGATGTAAAAAGTTGCACACTAACTTATCTCATTTTCGACCTGGCCAAGATAGCACACCAGTACAAGTACAAGGTTACAACATTAGAAAATAAAGCATGTCAAAACAGACAAGGATCAATAAAGGACAATAGAGCACAATATAAACAGACACATAATATAAACCCAATTTAGGAATAACAAGTGTACTCTTTAGTTACACAACTTTTTATCAGATCTTTGAACTCTCCCAGGGAGACAACATTATGAAGCTGCAGTGTATTCTGGAGGCGATCCCAGGACCAGGGTGAAACATAGGAGAAAGCTGCTCTACCAAATTCCAGACAAATCCTGGCTACCCAGAGATGACTAGTCTAATGGCATGGAAATCTAACAAACACTAAAGGCACAGAGCATCTTTAACAGTGAACATGTTGGAGCGTACCATAACTTCAACAGGAGGTGTCTATACCCCATCAAGCAATATCTAACATCACAACTTTTTTAATTTGAAACAGACATTATGCTTTACATTGCTTGTCTCCTTTTACAGAATACGTCATATTTGAATATTAAACAAAAAAACATACTATGGGAGTCCAGTCACATTACATAATACCGTCTGCTGCAGGGACATGGACCTCGGCATGAGGACCATGTCTCGACATGTCTTTCTGTCTGTGTGTGTACATAATGTTCATAAATGAGTACTCACACACAACTAATAAATGTGCACACATAAAATACACATGTACACAGTCATACACACGCACGCACATGCCATGAAGAGGCACAAATGAAAGAGCATTGACATGCACTCTTCCATGCCAAGAAGTTATTTATTCCATATAAAAACAAGCCCATTACACAATCATCCCTCCTGACACCTGTTCAATCACGTTGCTCAAAAACCAGACAACTGTTTAAACTTTGCAAACCATGTTATTTCTTACACTAACACAAGTGCATTACACAGCCACCCTTTCAGATAGATGTTCACAAATGTTGCTCAAAATCAGACAATAATACAAAATCACCACACTAAAGCCGGGCATACACTGTACGATTTGAGCCAGATTTTTGAGTCTCACGACTCAATTTAGAGTTGGGCCGATTTTCTGCTTCGTCGGGCATCGTTTGTCATGCAGTGTACAGGGAGGAGCGAGGACCAATCGGGTCCGATCCGGTCGGTTCCGGGCTGATCGACGGGCCTACGACGGCCGATAAAAATTTCAAACAAGTCAGAAGTTTTGGTCAGTGACGAGTCGATTACCCACAATCACAGCTTTTTTTTTTCACTGCACCATCACGAAGCAGCAGACAGAGTGTCTGAAAGCACCATGGCAACGCAACACGTCGTGTGGACAGAGAATATGGAGGCGCTGTGAAAACAGCATATGTGCCTCTTTGATGTTTCCTCCTCCTTCGATCATGACTGATATGAGAGAAACATTGGCAGAAAATAGCCGCATGTCATGAGTGAGTATTGTCATGAGTCATGAGTTTTTTTAAGCGTTAGAAACAAACAAACTTCTTCAGACTCAAACAAGGAGCTTCTTCAAGGATACATCTTTATAGACAATTGTCAATAGCCAGAAGAGGGACAGGGTCCAACGGGACGTGCAGTGTGAGCACTCAGGTCATGGCTTGACGATTGGACCATACCATGTGAGCACACATCGCAGACGAAAACTCGTACATCGCAGACGATTTAATCGTACAGTTAGAGTTGGAACGAAACGCACGACCCACGCACGACTTCGAAGATCGTACAGTGTATGCACGGCTTTAGGGAAATAATTTTACAACACACTCAAAGCAGCAAATTCAAACATTGCTGACCATCCTAATCAACTCGAAAAGTTATAAATAACACAGCAGCACTCACCAATCACTTGAAGACAAAATCCATCCTGTGTTCCTTTTGCATTTCCCTTTCACATATTTCCTTTTTCTCTTGAAAACATTGCATTGAAAAATGAATCCTGCATTTTCTGTCCCCAACAGTTGCAGCAAGGCTAACTAGCTAACGTTAGTGCTCACGAAATAAATAACTCCAATTGATTGATAGTTGATATTAGATGACATCACCCGTGGCCAGCTAGCAGGGCCTGGGGGTGTAACAATGCCCACACATAAAAATTTTGATTGGTTAATTTTGTCACTCTATATTCACACCTAATATGGTTTCTATTAGCAGAGCCTGCAACACAGGACTCAGCAGGCCCTGGGGGACGGGGCTACAGTAGTTGGAAACTGTGACAGCCTCGAACCACAGATTGCAGTTCCAGCTCCAGATAGTGTGTTGATATGTGTTGATTGTGTCTATATTTTTAACTTATTATTTAGCTATAACGAATAATAATTATACATTTATTAAATTATAAATAAAGTAAAACAATTATGTTTTGTTCAACAAAAATGTTATCTCTTAAAATTGGTAGGGCCTGCAGACATCCTCTGTCCAATGCTTACCCCAGGCTCTTCAGTGGTTTCTTGTTAGGTATCCAAGTGCTGCCAACAGTGAAGTGGTACCTGTCAATGCTCCTGCCTTTCTTTAGCACCACAGATCTGGATTTCACTGGCTCAAAACTCATACGAGCCCAAGTGATCAGTTCCTCCAGACCATTCAGGATCTACCTGCTCCCCGGGACAGATGTGGTCACAGTTGTGGTAACAGTTAGGCCCAGATGGGGCCTTCATGGATGGTCGAACACCAGACTTGGTGACTGCACTTAACCTAAGCAGACTTTGCCTTCATGGCGAGCGCCATGAAAGACAATCACATAAATTGTACATCCAGTGATAATACCCTTCTGGACTGAAGCTGCTGTAGTAGTCAAATATGAGGTATCTGATCCTACCTGGTATATGGTGCTGTTTCAGCGCCACTTCAACCAGCTTGTGGCTGCTAAATGCTCATAATGATAATGAACATAATGATGAATATATTATGGTTTGTGCTCCGTTTCAAATAATTATACAAAATCAAATATTATTATAGTAATAAAGCCCATTATATTATAAATATTCTTGTTCATAGACCCCTAAGACATGAAGTCAACAAGATTATCAGAAGATTGGCTCTACATGTCATGCATACTAAATATGAAGAAAATGATAAAAAAGAGGATGACAAATTCTAATCTATCATTGGCTTTGACGGCAAATTAATTCAGCACCAGTCCAAATATTTGCCACGTTGGCTTCTACAAAACTGGTTGTGATTTTAAATCCCAGTACCTCATAGGTCCGTTTTCACCAGGAAAAAACATACTAAATCAAACAAAATAGCAAAACAAGCATAGGAGTAATCGAGAATGAGCTAGTGTTAACACACAGAGAAATGCTGAGCTGACTTCCTTTGGTTGTCCCTCAGTTGACCCCAGACAGTCCATACCCCGAACCCCCGCATAGAGTAGACAGACAGGCTATGCGTGGGTCATGGAGAGGACAGTGAAGCAGTGGGCAGCTGGCAGACTCACACACACACAGACACACGCAGGCTTGCACGCATGCACAGACACACACGCACAGACACACACGCACAGACACACACGCACAGACACACATGCACAGACACACACGTACGCATTGGCAGAGTGAGATGTGAGATGCTGGCTGGTTGTTGCTTCCTCTCATGAGATCAATGTAACAGGCTATGCAACAGCCACTTTAGCTTGCTCTGTCAGGGCAGGATTTTGTGTTTTGCTCTACTCCTGTGTCTTTCAATGGGTTGGCTCCTCTCTACCCAGAACCTTCTTTCTTTGTTTTGGCATTTGGCTTTTCGTTTCTAGATTTTGGAGAGGAATTAAACGAGGGATACAGTTCTGTAGTTCCGGATGTCGGTGGTGTAAAGGGTGGGTTTCTTGAGGAGTGGCTTGGTTCTGCCAGTCTTGACGGTGGTTGGAAACATGCCTGAATTGAGGGAGATGTTGATTAGGGAGTCTTGGAGAATCGAGGATGGCATTGGGTCAAGGGGGGTGGCATAGTTGGATGCCACAAGCCTGTTGACTTCTTCAGAGGAGAGAGGGGTGAAGCAGGTAAGGCTGACAGGGGTGGGTGTAAGGGGATGGAGGCTAGCAGCAGGGGTGAAGGAGGAGGTGATGTCCTTCACCTTCTTTGTAAAGTAGGTGATCAAGTTGTGAGGGAGGAGGAGGGGAAGGGGTTTTGAGGAGGGAAGATAACATGGAGAAAAGGGATAGAGGCGGAAGAGTTGATCTTTGCAAGGTAGAGGGCAGATTTGGCTGCTGACACAGTAGAGGTGAAATCTGAGAGGTGTAGGGAGTGAGAGATCATCAGCAGAGTCTGATTTCCTCCATTATGTCTCAGCTTCCGGAGGGGGAGGAGAGGGTCGTGCTGGTCTGAAGGTGAGTGGACAGAGCGAGACCAAGGAGGAGGAGAGAGAGGATGTCAGAGTGGAGGAGGCTTCCTCTACTGACAGGATGGAGAATCGTTGGGGGGTCGTAGTGAGGAGAGGACAGTTGTGGAGAGAGTTGAAGGAGTGAGTTTTCAGGTTTCTGCAGGAGGTGATATGAGGAGTAGTGGGAGGGAGGCATTGGCGCCACCAGGGGGTGGCCTGGGGTGGCCATGGCCACCCCTATAAATTTGCTGGCCACCCCACTGGCCACCCCACTCGCCAGTCACATAGATTGTCACGTAAGTTATGCGTTTCATCCCAAATGCACAGCCAGCCAGGCCAAGGAAGCCGCTTTTGACCTTCCATCACTCACAGTAGCCCCCGCCCCCTGGCCGCTGTTGCACGCTCCGACAGCAGCGGCTCAGCGCGTGCTCGTGACCGGTCACCGATCTCAAAAGGAGTTAAGAGAGAAGATGGAGAAGACTACCAGTAAGTAAATAAGTCATAATATTCTTTCGTAAAAGAAGAGGGGGAAGTATGCGTCGTGACATGTGCTTTTTAAGTGCTAAATGGTGCTGTTACATCACCTGTTACAGCAGCTTTTTGACATGTTTTTGACATGTGGAACTGAGTTGCATAGCTAACGTTAGCTGCTGCTTGTATATGTTATGTCAATTTGCAGACAACGAAGAGAAAGTCCACAGACATCTCTTCTTATTTTAAGAAGAAAATTAGAACAGGAAGAGAGAAAGAGACGACAGGGGAGCAACAGAGGCTTAGTGAGGAGGAGGAGGAGAATGAGGAGGAGGATGGAGGAGAGGAACAGACAGAGCAGCATGACAAGGATACACAGCCAGCATCAGTAACAGAGCACAGTGACGAGGAAGAACATCAGACAGCAGCAGACCAGGGACAGTCAGCACCAACAATGGTCACAGAAGCAAGGCAGGACTCAGCAAAAGCAGGTGTTCGACCTGTTCCTGGACCAACAGGTGAAGTTATGACTGTGTGGCCCTGAAATTGATGGCTAGTCTAGATAGTAACGTCATCTGGAGAAATGTATGTTTATAGTGTTTCCATTAAATTACAAATCATGACATAATCACTTAAAGCTTTTTGATTCATGTTTATTGGTAGTTGTTTGATTCATCTGAATAGAAATGCTTATAGGCTATTATTACAGCTAAAATTGATAATTACTATGGAGAGGGGCTAAGTATTATTATTACTACCACTATTATTATTATTGTAATGTCAGGATAACTGATTTTGCCTCTTGTTTCATCATAGATATCTCCCAGTCAAGAGCAGAGCAGCCCAAGCAGCCACAACTGAAAATCTTCCCTCAAACCTATCAAGGGGACAGAAGACGATGCTTCTCTAAAGACTGGTACAACACACATAAATGGCTGGAATACTCTCAGAGTAAAGACTCTGCCTACTGTTATGCCTGCCGGCACTTCAGTCTCCCCTCCTCAGGTGATTCAGTATTTACATCTGAAGAGGGGTTCAAACATTGGAAAAAGGCAACCTTCAAAGATGGGGGACTTTTAGGCCATGCCAAATCTGAAGCACATACTAATGCGATGTTAGCATGGGCAGAGTATGAAAAGTCCACTGCAAGCACATCCTCTCTGTCAGCCTCCTTAAATGCAGAGTAGAGTACATAAAAATTGTTGGAGAAACCCTGCTCCTCACAGCTACGCAGAACATTGCACAGAGAGCACAAAGAATCAGAAAGTGAGAATAAAGGAAATGTTCTCTCTATTATGGAACTGCTAGCCAAACACAATCCCACAGTCAAAAGAAAAATGACAAGTCAAAGAAATGCAACATATCTTGGGCATGATACACAAAATGAAATAATTGATTGTCTAGCTGAAATGGTCCGCACTTCAATAACTAGTGAAGTTGCCCAAAGTGAGGCTTTCAGCATTTTGGTTGACGAGACTAAAGAAATAAGCAAGAAAGAACAGATGTCCTTTGTAATTAGATACTATTACAATGGGTCAGTATGTGAAAGCTTCCTTGCCTTTGAGGCAGCACAATGCCTGGATGCTGCAGCACTTTCACAGAAAATAGTACAAATTTTGCAGAAGCATGGTCTTGACTACAAAAACCACCTTGTAGGGCAAGCATATGACGGAGCCTCAGTCATGAGCGGAAAGAACACAGGTGTGCAAGCACGCACTAAATCAGAGGCCCCATTAGCTTTTTATGTGCACTGCAATGCGCATTGTTTAAATTTAGTATTAGTTGACAGTGTGAAATGCATCCCTGAAGCTAATTGCTTCTGTTCTCTTTTGCAGAAACTATATGTCTTTGTGTCAGGGTCATATGTGCACCAAAGATGGCTTGAGGTACAGAGTGAGATGTTTCAGGGGGCCCCAAGCAGTGTTAATTTCGTTAACGAAATGTTTGACGAAAAATATGCGTTAACGACCTTTTTCCCATGACTAAGACGTGACGTTGACGTGACGAAAACAGATCTTTGAAAATAAAAACTGTGACTAAATCTATTTTTACTTTCGTTGACGAGATGAGACGAGACGAAAATGTTCGTGGTGGACTAAGGGACATTCAAAATTGAATGAATTATTAAAGAGTTTGGTTCCAAAACGCGATAAGCGCCATTTAAAAAAAAAAAATCGAGTTCTCGCCATCAGGAGTTTGCCATTTGATCACTATTCAAAGTTCTACATTCAATTTCCGCAAAACGCGACAACCGGCTAGTTTCTCTGCATTATATTATTATATTATATTATTCCCTTTCTTTCCAAACTGTGATAAACGCCACGACAGATTTTCAGCAGACTCAGATATATCCACTCGGCCAATCACAGCGCGCCATTCCCGTGACGTCACTAGCCTAGTGACAGCTGTCAAAGTCCTGTCAGAGACAACACACACACACACACACACACACACACACACACACATACCGTAAGAGATTTTAAGAGAAATTATTCATTGAATGAAATAATGAATAACTTTGATGGAACAGACGGTTGTTTCTACAGTGGGAAAAAAAACATAAACCATCAAAAGATCATCATAGACGGGAGAATGTGAAGAAAATGCGACATTCTGATCAGTGTGTGTTGCCGGCGATTTCTTGCACACACACACACACACACACACACCAAGAAGACGGACTGTAGTCACACTGATCAGCTCATTGCTGGTGATCTTGATCAAAACGTCCAGTCTTTCTACGCTCATTCAACTAAAGTTGAACAGGACCAGGCGCTTCTGCGTCTTATAACAGTTAATAAGGTCCAGCGAGGAGGGGGGGCAGGCGTGCATTGTCGGGTTTTTATCAATCAGATGAATGCATCAAATCGCAGTATGTCGATCTATGCAATACATCACTAGAAGGATACCCGGTCTGTTGTTCACAGCAGTCCCGGTCATCTTATTTTTTAAATGTGACTAAAACTTTATGAGTTTTCGTCGACGAAAATTAGACTAAAATGTTCTGCATTTCCGTCGACGAAAACTAGACTAAAACTAAGAAGGATAAAAATGAATAAATATGACTAAAACTAATATGCATTTTCGTCTAAAGACTAAGACTAAGACTAAATCTAAAATAGCTGCCAAAATTAACACTGGCCCCAAGAGAGTTACAAAGGCTGATAGAGACACGATGGGCATGTAGGTATAATGCTTGCAAGACAGTGAGAGACAGACTGCCAGCCATCATACGTCTACTGAAAGAAATATCAGAAGAGCAAAATGGTGACAGAGCTATAGAGGCAAGAGGTTTATTAGCCCAAATAGATCTCAAGTTTGTTAGCCTCCTTGTAACATTCACCAGTGTTCTTGGTGAGATAAAATATCGGTCAGATATTTTACAGTCCCCACAACTCGATTTGGGCACAGCTGTCACACTTGTTGACTCTCTTGTTGACACATTGGAGAGTTACAGAGAGGGCTCTCTCTTTAATGACATCTGGGACAATACTCTAACTCTTACCGAGCAATGCAACATCAGTGCTACACCTCAAGGCCGTCAGGTCAGACCAAGCTCTAGGCTTGAAGGGCATTACATGTTCACTCCAATAGTTCAAAGACAAGTCAGCACAGAGAAGGAGTCATTTCGGACAGGTTCATTCATTCCAGTTATTGATGTGCTTCTCTCTGAGGTGAAGAGAAGATTTTCTAAAGAAAATTGTGCCATAATGAAAGGGATACAGGCCTTGAATCCCTGCAGCCCCACATTTTGTGAGAAAGATGTAGTGTTTCCATTTGCCTCACAATACTACTGCAGTACTGAGGATCTACAATATGAGATCCCCCAGCTTAAGCGAATTCTTGAGAGGAAGCAAACTAGTGGTCAGGAAACACCAAAGACATTAATAGAGCTCACTGTCTTTCTGGAGCCATATAAGGAGGTCTTCCAGCAGATGTTTAAGCTGTGCAAAATTGCACTTGCATTATCTGTGAGCACTGCATCCTGTGAGCGCAGTTTTTCTATGCTAAAGTTAATCAAAACTGCCTTGAGAAGTACCATGACTGATGAGCGTTTAAGCAATTTGGGGGTGCTAAGTGTAGAATCAAGAAGGGCTAGGGCCATAAATCTTGATGACTTTGTGGATGTGTTTGCCAAAAAACACAGCAACAGGCGAATAAAACTGTTCTGAACCATACTGTATAGCCTGGTAATCAGAATCAGAGACTATTGATCCCTGGTGGGAAATTCTTGTACATAAAGCAAAGATATGATTGTTTCTGTACTTGCTTCTGTTTGTATCTGCCAGTACCTGCTTTTTCCCAGTTTGATTACAATAAATGTACACCTTTAAATTAAGCTGTATATGTGTCTTTTTAGGGAAAAGGATAATTAGCCTATTTTAAAAACAATGAATCGCCTAATATATACATAACACAATAAAACAGGATTGTTGTGGAACTCAAAATGTTAACTGTACTGTTATTAGTCTATGCGCATTAGATTATTAGTAACATTAAATGTAACACAATAAAGTATACACAATAAATAAGTATATCAGTAGGCGTTTCCTTAAGTCTTTCTGGTAGTTTTCTACTAGCCTGTATACTACAACAGTATAATAAAATCCTGAAATTATGGCTTTTAGTTTTGGTGTGCCACCCCAAGATTTTAAGTGGCCCCATCTGGCCACCCCTATGAAACATTTCTGGAGGCGCCCCTGGAGGGAGGTGGGAGTTTTTAGGGAGAGGGAGAAAGCAAAATGGTGGTCAGACACAGAGAGGGAGGTAACAGAGTGCCAAAGTGGTGCAGGACTTTGTGAAGACAAGGTCGAGTTGGTTCCCGGCTCTGTGGGTGGAGGGAGAAGGGGTGAGCATCAGGCCCAATGTGGCAAATACGTTTATGAATTTATCTGATTTTAACTTCTCTGGCTGGATGTTGATGTCACCCAGAAGAACAAGTGGCGTGCCATCTTCAGGAAAACATCTGAGGAGGGCATCCATCTCGTCAAACAAATCACAGAGAGGGCCTGGTGGTCGATAGATCGCGGCAATGTTAAGCTTGATTGGAAGGACAACAGACACAGCATCAAGTGCAGATCTGGTCAGGTGTTCCAGGGAAAGGACCTTGTATGACCACTTTGGAGAGATGAGAAGTCCTGTTCCCCCACCTCGCCCAGAGGGTCGAGGGGTGTGGGAGAATGAGTAGGTGGTGGAGGGGGCGGCTAGAGTGGCGGTGTTTTCCAGGATGATTCAGGTCTCTGTTGCCCCTTTTCCACCAAGGCATTTTCAGGGCCGGTTCGGAGCCAGAGCCTAAAACGAACCAGTTCTTCGTGTTTCAACAGCCAAAGAACCGGCTCTCGGCCAGGAAAACTGGTTCGTTCTTGGCCCCAACTCTTTGCTGGGCCAGACTAAGAACCGACTACATCAGTGGCTGGGGGCGGGCTGGGGGCGGGATTAGCAAGTTCGGCAAAAAAATTCTGAGCTCCATTTCACAACAAACCCCAACAATGGAAGTGAAAAATAAGCAGCAGTGGACCGTGGAGGAGACAAATTGTCTCCTTGCACTTTGGTCCTCAGCCGAAGTGCAGAAGAAACTGGAGGGGGTTTCTCGGACCAAACATGTATTCGACGCTCTCCAGAGCGATATGTGTACGGCGGGGTACGAGAGAACCATCGACCAAATAATAAATATACTAAAGAAATTTAAAAAAGACTACAGGGACCAAAAGAGGGACCTCGGTCGAAGCGGCAGTGGTCGGCCAAAGAGGAATCCGCACTTTTATGATGTCCTCGACTCTGTCCTCGGGGACAGACCGGCATGCCAAATAACCGGCGCCTTGAACTCGGCAACAGCCATGCTGGAGTCGATGGTGGAGGATACGTCGCTGCCAAGTAGCACTGATGCTGATAAGTGTTATTTTTTCACATGTTTCGCCTTGTTGCCAGCCAGCTATGCATTTCTTAGCTGTTTACTTATTTGTAACCTTGGTAACAATAGCTAACGTTAGCATGCTACTTTCTAACATTGCCATTGGCTCACCTACCAACGTCACTTAACATTTGGCTTTCATTTTGTTGTTTATAGAGTTGTCTGTCCATGCCGGCGAGGAGGAACTGTTGGCGTGCAGCTCGCCAACACCTTCTACCAGCTCAGCTCAGTTGTCCTGACAACAGGCCAGACATGGTAAGATGTTGTGCTAGGTATATAGTAGTCTGACATACCAGACGCTATGCAAACATATATATATATATATATATATAACCACCAGGCTCTGACATCATACTTTCATACGGTATATATGTAGTGTATTAATTTGCACTGATCATACTGTTCTACTATATATATTAGCATACTCATATCACCCCTTACTGTGTCTATTTATTTATACTTCCAGATATATGTAATTATTTGCAATGGCATGACTACACAGATCTGTGTTAATGTTATTGTTCTTGTACACAGGAAAAAGGAAGAGAGACAGCAACGAGGAGCTGCTTCAATATCTGGAGAGGGCAGATGACAGGTTCTTGCAGCACAGCAAAGACATGAATGATGCCTTGCTGCATAAGTTGGAAGCGGACTCGAGTGCGTTGCTTGGGCTCATGGGGCGCATGGTGGCGGTGATGGAGGCCCAAGCAAACAAATGACCACACTATTGTTTTGTTAGTTTTTAGTTCATTATGCACGTTCATTGCACTGTGTTCACTTTATTTGTATTCTACTGTATTCTAAATAAACATTTTGTTAACATGTCTGCTTCAGTATACTTAAGGAACAGAGAAACAAATAAGATTCAGTTTTTATTTGAGTTATGACAGAACAGGTAGTAACAAAATATACAATTACAAAAACAAGATCACTCGTCCCCTCTGTTAAAATACTCCATTAATGCAGCTCTAATGTCAGCACCTACTGGATTACCATGCTCAGGTAATGCCTGAACAGGAGGCTGCATGTTTGCTTGTCTGTCTGGGTGCACATCAGTGAAATTGTCACCATATTCCTCACAAATGTTGTGAAGTACACAGCAGGTCAGCGCCATTTTCTTGCTCAGCTCCAGCTTGCAGTCGTTTCTTTTTAGGAGGCATCTCCATCGTCCTTTTAGTCTCCCAAAACACATCTCCACAACCGATCGTGCACTGCTCAGCCTGTAATTGTAGGTGTGTTGTTCAGGGGTCAGTCTGCCAGTGTCCGAAAAGGGCTTCATGAGCCAATTCTGCATGGGGTAAGCTGGGTCACCGATCAGGTAATGTCCAACATCACAGCCAGAGATAGTCACTTTGTTTTGCCCTAGTAATTCCCCATCACTTATGACTTCCCACAAATGTGACTGCCGTAGTACTCTTGCGTCGTGCACACTCCCTGGACAACCAACACATACATCCCCGAAAAGACCTTTGCCATCCACAACAACACAGCAACACTTGCAACGGCGCGATGTAGTCCGCCATTGTTCTTGTTGTGCTCGCATTGCTGGGAAGGCGGAGACTTATACAGACGTACAGTGACGTAATGACGTGGGGGCGGGTTGGCTCTCGAGGCTCTCTAGCCGGTGGAAAAGCAAGCCGGTTCTTCAGTTGAACCAGCTCCGAACTGGCACTAGCACCAGCCCAGAACCAGCTCTCGGTTCACGTTGGTGGAAAAGGGGCATGTGAAAGCCATGAAGTACAGAGAATGGAGGAAGGCATAGGCCTGAATGGTCTCAGTTTTCTTGACTGCCGATTGCCAATTCCAGAGTCCCCCTCTCACATCAAGGCCTGTGAATAGGAAGTATCGCTGGGTAGAGGAGATTGGAGGGGTTGCGGTGCTGATACAGGTGCATCTCAATAACTTAGAATATCGTGGAAAAGTTAATTTATTTCAGTAATTCAATTCAAATAGTGAAACTCATTATATAAATTCATAACACAAAGTGAAATATTTCAAGCCTTTATTTGTTTTAATTGTGATGATTGTGGTTTACAGCTAATGAAAACCCAAAAGTCAGTATCTCAGAAAATTTTAATATTGTGAAAAAGTTCAATATTGTAGACTCACAAGCCGCTTTTCCACCAAAGTGAACCGAGAGCTGGTTCTGGGCTGGTGCTAGTGCCAGTTCGGAGCTGGTTCAACTGAAGAACCGGCTTGCTTTTCCACCGGCTAGAGAGCCTCGAGAGCCAACCCGCCCCCACGTCATGACGTCACTGTACGTCTGTAGAAGTCTCCGCCTTCCCAGCAACGCGAGCACAACAAGAACAATGGCGGACTACATCGGATACGAGTGATCTTGTTTTTGTAATTGTATATTTTGTTACTACCTGTTCTGTCATAACTCAAATAAAAACTGAATCTTATTTGTTTCTCTGTTCTTTAAGTATACTGAAGCAGACATGTTAACAAAATGTTTATTTAGAAAAAAAAAACAATGCTGCTCCGTTAATTCGCGGTTCTGATGGGGGGGTTGCGCTGTTAATTTGCGGTTCTGATGGGGGGGTGCGCTGTTAATTCGCGGTTCTAATGGGGGGGGGTGCTCCGTTAATTCGCCGTTCTGATGTGGGGGTGCTCCGTTAATTGGTGGGGACATGTCCCCAGCGTCCCCACTAAATTCTACGTCCATGCTCGGTACCATGCGCAGTTTCTATTAAACATCCATAAACGCCAACTCGGTTGCATCTCTTTATTTCAATATTCCTTGGCTAAGAATATTACAAGGTTAACGTTGCGTTGCCAAAGTGGTATCGGTGCGGTTGTATCAGAGTAGTCACTTCCATTGTCGGGGTTTGTTGTGAAATGGAGCTCAGAAAGTTTTTGGCGGAGTTGCTAATCACGCCCCCAGCCCGCCCCCAGCCTCTGACGTAGTCGGTTCTTAGTTGGTTCAACTCTGGCCCAGCAAAGAGTTGGAGCCAAGAACGAACCAGTTTTTCAGGCCGGGAGCCAGTTCTTTGTCTGTGGAAACAGGAAGAACTGGTTCGTTTTAGGCTCTGGCTCCGAACCGGCCCAGAAAACGTCTTGGTGGAAAAGCGCCAACAGTGTCACACTCTAATCAGCTAATTACCTCAAAACGCCTGCAAAGGTTTCCTGGGCCTTTAAATGGTCTCTCAGTCTGGTTCAGTAGGCTACACAATCATGCGGAAGACTGCTGACTTGATATTGTCATTGACACCATCCACAAGGAGGGTAAGCCACAAAAGGTCATTGCTAAAGAAGCTGGCTGTTCACAGAGTGCTGTATCCAAGCATATTCATACAAAGTTGAATGGAAGGAAAAATGTGGTAGGAAAAGGTGCACAAGCAACAGGGATAACCACAGCCTTGAGAGGCTTGTCAAGCAAAGGTCATTCAAGAATTTGGGGGAGTGGACTGAGGCTGTGCATCAAGAGCCACCATGCACAGATGCATCCAGTATAAGGGCTACAACTGTCGCATTCCTTGTGTCAAGCCACTCCTGAATCAGATACAATGTCAGAAGCACCTTACCAGGGCTAAGGAGAAAAAGAACTGGACTGTTGCTCAGTGGTCCAAAGTCCATTTAGCATTTCATTTGGAAATCAAGGTCCCAGAGGAAGAGTGGAGAGGCACAGAAACCAAGTTTCTTGAAGTCCAGTGTGAAGTTTCCACAGTCAGTGATGATTTGGGGAGCAATGTCATCTGCTGGTGTTGGTCCACTGTGTTTTATCAAGTCCAAAGTCAATGCAGCTGTCTACCAGGACATTTTAGAGCACTTCATGATTCCTTCTGCTTACAAGCTTTATGGAGATGATTTCATTTTCCAGCAGGACTTGGCACCTGCCCATACTTTCCAAATGAAATTCAGACTTTACTCTCATCTGAAAAGAGGACATTGGACCACTGAGCAACAGTCCAGTCCTTCTCCGTAGCCCAGGTGTGATGCTTCCGACGTTGTCTAAGGTTCAGGAGTGGCTTGACTCGAGGAATCCGACAGTTGGAGCCCATGTCCCGGATACGTCTGTACAAAGTGGTTTTTGAAGCACTGACTCCAGCCCATCCCTTTTGTCATCCCTTTTGCTTGTGCACCTTCTCCTGCCACATTTTTCCCTTCCACTAAACTTTCTATTGATATGCTTGGACACTGCACTCTGTGAACAGCCAGCCTCCTTAGCGATTACCTTTTGTGGCTTACCCTCCTTGTGGAGGGTGTCAATGACTGTCTTCTGGACAACTGTCAAGTCTGCAGTCTTCCCCATACTGAACCAAACATACACTTTAACGACATAGGAAAACTTTGCAGGTGTTTTGAGTTAATTAGATAATTAGAGTGTGACACTCAGTCTAAAACGTTCATTCTCTGAAATAACTGAGTAAATGCTGATTTTCTTCACACTATTCTAATTTCTTGAAATACTGTTTTGGGGGGTTTTCTGGAGCTGTAAGTCAAAATTATGAATTATGAAACAAATAAAGGCTAGAAATATTTCACTGTGTGTAATGAATCTATAATCTATGAAAGTTTCACTTTTTGAATGGAATCATGGAAAAAAATACATTTTCTGGAAAGGATCTGTATATATTGTGGCAGACGGCCACTGAGGGGCCGACTAAAGAGTGTGGATGACAGTCGGGGGAACCGCAATTCCCCATTCGGCCCCCAGAGGGAGACGAGGAGACAGGAATATGGAGAGAGGCAATCAGCTTAGTGAAATGGGCTGCGCCTCGTTGAAGGAACTAGGCGGCAGCCAATCAATGGCCGGCCTACAGACAATAAATAGGAGAGGACCTGAGTGGTGGGGGGTTCGAGAGAGTTGGAAGAGGAGGAGGACGTGTTGGAAGTGGGAGAGGAAGAAGGAGCGGACGTGGGAGAGAAAGAGGAGGAAGAGGAGGAGAAGGAGGAAGAGTTGTGAGAAAGACAGAGTTCGGTAGAGATAAAAGAAGTGGCTGTGTGCCTTGACCTTCTGAATGTCTGAGAACCCATCTTGTGTACCGACCCTTGCCTGCCTGACGACCCTCCCGCCTGCCTTGCCCTGGACCCCCTGAGACCACTTCCTGGTGTGAGAACCCCCTGCTGACGGACTACGACAACGGTATCGGAATAACGGACTTGGCTATAATAACCCTGCACTTTCCCTTCCCCTGTACAGTAAATAAAGCCGGTTTACATTGAAGATTGGTGTGGGATCGGTGATTATTAACTTCAGTGTGTGTGCCACAATATATATACTGTATATACAGTATGTCCAACTAAGTACACGTGAGTAAGGGCAGGTCCACAAGCAGTAGCAGAAATATGGCATATGGCATGTCATAGCAGAAATATACAAAAGATTGTGAAACAGAAGCATATGTATCCAGAGTATTTAAATAGCAATGGTAATTAGACATATGTATCCAGAGTAGTACTATCAACGTTATTAAATGTGCATTTAAAGTCATCAATATGATCAATGAGATCGGTGTTGCTGATCTCCCCGGGTTCTTCCAAGTCCACAGAAGTGGCATTGTGGCAAAAGACTTTGCTACATTGGCGCCCAATGTGGGGCATTCAGGAAATGGAGGGTCAAGACAGAGAGTCGGCGACAGAATCTACAATCGCCCCAGTGATCAGGATGATGTGCCAGACACAAGAACAGCAGCTGCAGGCATATGCCCATCAGACGAGGGCTATAATGGAAATGGCTGTGCAGCAGGCAGAGGATCGAGCCCACATGCGGAAGTTCATGGCCCGGAACGGCAGAGGTGACAGAGCACAGCTCTTTGAGCTGGCGGCAGAAGCGTGTGGGTGGCCGCCTGCTGACGGGTGATGGACTCGCAGCTGCACACGCTTTACCGGCGACAGCTTGCTCATCGTACCCGAAGCTGCACCGAGCACGACAGCTTGCTCGTCGTACCCGGAGCTGCACCGAGCACTGCAGGACCGCCTCGGTCTCACAGAGGAGGGCCACCGAAGGCACATCAGAGAGATCGGATGGGAGGAAGGCACCCGGCCCTTTGCGATGGCTCATCGCATGATGGACGCCACGGGACGCTGGCTGCTCCCGTTCATTCTCGCCCTGCCACCAGCAATGTTGGAATGGGTCATGTGGCTCCCTGACACCGACCCAAAACCCCTTCCCACCTCGGCGCACCAACCACTAGGGGGGTTATAGGTTGGACTCATCCTCGGCCTCAGTCCCAGGACCCCCACGATGAGCCTCTCAGACACCAGGACCGGAGTGCAGGCGCTGCGGCCAGCCCGGCCACAACACAACCGAGTGCCCCATGATGGAGGTAGGGCAGATGTTAGAGGTGGCTGCAGCAACAGACCCTGATCCAGACCCTGATCCACCAAAGCCTGGTTTGTCCCCAGGCCCTGAGAGAGGCGTCACAGGTGATAATTCGGTGTATTCATGAGGATATGTACGACTACCCAGTAGTGACCTAGTAGTGAAATTTTGCACCAAGGGAAAAAACATCATTTAGAGTTAAGGCTGCCGTTAGTTCACGTATTCCCTCTTATTAGGTACTGATTGGCCGGGCTTTATCAATGCAGTAACAAACTTGGGGGATGCACAGTCATGGCGGATATGGAAATGTGGATGATGCACCGTGCTTGCCGGTGATGCAAGGTCACCGGACGCAGTTCCAGGGGGGGCAGACCTGGCGGAGTGTTCTTTAGGCGTTTTACGTCTCTGGTGTTCCCCCCGGTGGGAGATTTCCCCCGGGAGAAAATGCACGATGAAACTCAATGACTGGTCGTTTGGTACGCACCGATGCGGTCATCACTTTCCCACACTTTGTCATAATTAGGGACAGATTGTATAGGGTCGTGACACCCACTCAGGAGAAGAGGTGAGTCAATTACTCGTACCAAAAAGCCTCTCGTGGCTCACCACAGCCCAATGGCAGGGGTGTGATAAAACAAACTGATTATGGTCCGATTCTATTGGCCGGGCATTTACGCCGACATACGTGCGGTTCAGGCCACTCCCATTAATTGAGATCCCATCCATCCATCCATCCATTTTTGTCCGCTTATCCGGGGCCGGGTCGCGGTGGCAGCCGGCTAAGCAGGGCCCCCCAGGCTTCTTTCTCCCCAGCCACACTCTCTAGTTCCTCCTGGGGGGTCCCGAGGCGTTCCCAGGCCAGACGATATATAATCCCTCCAGCGGATTCTCGGTCTGCCCCGGGGTCTCCTCCCAGGTGGACGTGCCCGGAAAACCTCCAAAGGGAGGCGCCCGGGGGGCATCCTAATCAGATGCCCAAACCATCTCAGCTGACTCCTTTCGATGCGGAGGAGCAGCGGCTCTACTCCGAGCTCCCTCCAGATGTCTGAGCTCCTCACCCTATCTCTAAGGCTGAGCCCAGCCACCCTGCGGAGGAAACTCATTTCAGCCGCTTGTATCCGCAATCTCATTCTTTCGGTCACTACCAAAGCTCGTGACCATAGGTGAGGGTTGGAACATAGATGGACCTGTAAATCGAGAGCTTCGCCTTCCGGCTCAGCTCCCTCTTCACCACAACGGACCAGTACTGCAGACGCTGCAGCAATCCGTCTGTCCATCTCCCGCACCATTTTGCCCTCACTTGTGAACAAGACCCCGAGATACTCGAACTCCTTCGCTTGAGGCAGCAACTCATTCCCAACCCGGAGGGAACACTCCACCGTTTTCCGGCAGAGAACCATGGCCTCAGACTTGGAGGTGCTGACTCTCATCCCGACCGCTTCACATTTGGCTGCAAACCGCCCCAGTGCATGCTGGAGGTCACGGTCTGATGTAGCCAACAGAACCACATCATCTGCAAAGAGCAGAGATGCAATTCTGAGGTCCCCAAACCGGACACTCTGCTCCTCGGCTGCGCCTTGAGATTCTGTCCATGAAGATCACGAACAGAATCAGTCCAACACCCACTGAGAACGTGCTTGACTTTGTGCCGAGAATACGGACGCAGCTCGCACTTTGTTCGTACAAGGTCCGAATGGCACGTACCAACGGCCCCGGTAACCCATACTGCCGTAGTACCCCCCACAGGATTACCCGGGGGACACGGTCATAAGCCTAAGTCTACATGTGCTTTGTGGACTTGGAGAAGGCTTAATTGAGATCCCTTTCGAACAAATTGCGATGGATCTCATTGGACCATTAGACCACAACAGGGTTATCGTTTTGTATTAGTCATCGTAGATTATGCAACTCAATACCCAGAGGCAGTACCTCTATGTTCTATCTCAGTGAGTGTAGAGTGTAGTGCAGGCGCTCTTTGAATTAATCTCCCGCATTGGAATCCCGAAAGAGATTCTGACGGATCAAGGCACCACATTTATATCACGCACCCTCCGCAAACTTTACCAATTATTGGGGATCACTTCAATTCGCACCAGCGTGTACCATCCAAAAACCAATGGGTTAGTGGAGCGGTTTAACAAAACATTAAAGTCCATGCATGTCTAAGCTATGGAAAGAGGAACGCCTGGTTCAACTGGCAACGTCGGTAATTGAAGAAGGTGAGCAGGGGCTGGAGGCTCAAAAAGCGGCGCCGTTCACGCCGGTTCATTCAGAGAGCCATCTGACACTCGGTCAGAGAACCGAGGTAGCAGAGTTGCAGCAACGTTTTGAACACCGCATCGAAACTCCCCCCGGCCTGGCGGTTAGGTCACGTCCGTACAGACTACCGGAACACAAAAGTACAATTATGAAGCACAAATTAAAGGCTAAGTGGGCGGTCGACGCCCTACGCTACTACCTCCTGGGGTGCGCCTTCACCCTCTGTTTGGACCACGCTCCTCTCCGGTGGCTACACCGGATGAAGGACACCAACCCCCGCATCACATGGCATTACAGCCATATAATTTTAAGGTTGTCCACAGGCCGGGGGCGCAGATAACCGTGGCCGATTTTCTCTCCCGCTTGCGTGAGCTAGGGCGGGGGAGGGGGGGTGGGGATTTGGACGGGCCGGGGAGGGACGGGGAGCGGAGCAGCAAAACATCTGGTATTGACACAGCTGTGGGGGATGAGTGTAATTAACAGGATGGTATTTATTGACACCTGTTGACTGTTTACTGACTCCCCACAGTAAGAGGCTGGGTTCGGATGGCATGAGAGAGCCCCGCAACGTCTCCAATGTCGTATCCCTCTACCATGAAAATACTCAGAAAATGGACTGTTGTTTATCAGACCGTCATTTTTCCCTGTCTGGAAGAACTCGGAGAAAAGCCACAGAAGTGGCATTGTGGCAATAGACTTTGCTACAAGGTGATTGTTTGATTTTGCCAGAAGAGTCAGAGGTTTTGTGAATGAAGTTTGAAGATTTGGTTTTGTGTTTAAGCTTCGAGATAATGGGTCAAGGTTTCGAGAAATGTCTCTTAGCAAATGTGAAAAACTGTAATCCTCCATACTTAGACACCGATGAACTCTTCTCTCCATTCTCCTGGGCCAAGCACTATGGTGAGCATATCCAACAAAGTTATTGTATGTAAAAGCATCTAACTAAAGACAGACATATCAGATAGAATATACGGATGTGCACACAGGCACACCCCTTCACACACACAAGATATTGCTGTTGGCATAGATGAAAAGCCAGTGAGAGGGAATTATGGCACTTCCTCCAAGCTTGGTGGATTATGAGTCCATCATTAAGATTTACCACCCATGTATTTCACATCTCAATCCAATCACATCTGCATCCAAAAAAGGAGAAAGAGGTGTGGGAGGGAGGGAGATTAAGTGAGTGAGTGAAGAATTGATAGAGATACAGAGAGCGAGAGAGAGAGAGGGGCGAAGGAGAGAGAGGGGGGGAAGGAGAGAGAGGGGGGGAGAAAGAGAATGAGGGAGAGAAAGAGAGAGATAGAGAGAGAGAAAGAGAGAGAGAGAGAGAGGAGAAAAAGAGAAAGAAAGACTCCTAACAGAACTGGAGACAGCAGACCTAGGGCTGCATTTAGGGAACACTATGTGTCTCACAGGGAGAGGCGGCACTAGAGATAGGAAGAATTCAATAAGCAGTGGAAAACGCTGATTGGTGTAATGCAAAAGCCTACTAAACATGCACATGGATAATAATGTACAAAAAATGGCCTCAAGCTCAATGCAAAAACTGGATATCTGGATGTCATGGTTTAACGACATCATAGTCTCTGGATATTAAACCCCGGTCTTATGCCCATGCAGCAACCCGCAAAAAAGGAGAAGAACTCACCGAACAAGAAGCCATTTCTGTGGAGGGACAGGTGTCCGCTTTTTTCCAGTCACACGGAATCAAGCTGGATATCAACAATATAGAGGCATGCCATCCCCTCCCTCGCAGACTCAAAACCGACAAACCAGCCGTGATTATACGGTTTGTAAACAGAAAGTTCAAAACGGAGCTGCTAAAACAAGGCCGACGGCTGAAAGGAACCAATGTATATATGAACGAACACCTGATAAATAAGAATGCTGACATCTCTCGAAAAGCCAGTTTAGTGCGTTACCAGAAGAAAATACAATCTACGTGGACTGCAAACTGTAAAATCTTCATTAAACTAAACGGTTCCCCAGAACAGGCCAAAGTTCTAGTCATCAGAAGCTTGGAGGAGCTGGATAAGTTTCAGTGACGCCATTCATTCATGGTAGGTTAAAGTCTTTCTCTTTTTTGAGATGACCAAAACATTTTCTTTTTCCTTTTTTTTGGACTATGAAACTTGTCTTGCTAATATGTTCTACATGGAATAGTTATGGTTATATGCGTTTAAATCTCATGGTTTTTCAGAACTTAAAAATGTTTTAATAATTTGATTAGTAATTGCCATTACTACACTGATGACCAGTTTAACAATAAATAAAATCTAAAACATGGAGTTTCGATCATACACTTCAATAGCAGAAGTTTATATGCACATTTTCAAAATATAAAAGATTATTTAGGTAAATTCACCACACCCTTTAGTGTGATAGCCATCTCTGAAACCTGGCTTAGCCTGGAGAAAGGGGTGGATTTTAAACTGGAAGGGTATGACTTAAATTTCATTAATAGAGCCAACAAAAAGGGAGGGGGGACAGCTTTGTATGGAGACAGAAGACTAAAATATAAGATTGTTAACTGCATGACTGCTGCTATTGATGACGTATGTGAATGTATTTCTATAGAGATTTTCATGAAGAAAAATAAAAAATATTATTGTCAGTTGTGTTTACAGAGCTCCCAGCTCCAGTATAGAGAAGTGATGGAAGGTATGTTTACAAACACTGAGCAGAAGGTCACTTTCATTTGTGGTGATTACAATATAGATTTATTAAATCCTAATAAACTATTATTGACTGATGAATTTACTGCTGCAATGTATAGTATGAGCCTATATCCTATCATTACTAAACCCAGTAGAATAATATCTCAATCAGCAACAATTATAGATAATATATTTACTAATAACATGGAAGATAATTTAATTAGTGGATTACTTATAAATGATTACACCTGCCAGTGTTTGTAATTTATGATTGTGAACATAAAATGATGAAGGATGAAAATGTAACAAGACAGAGGAGAGTAAGAACGGAAGATACCCTTAATGCATTGAGAAGTAAATTGCTGTGTCAAGACTGGAGTAATGTATATGAAGCAGTGGATGTAGACTCTGCATATGATGTTTTTTTGGATGTTTTCTTATCAATATATGACAGAAGCTGTCCAATGCAACAAAGCAAGAAGAAAAAAAATAGCTGATAAACCATGGATCACAAAGGGCTTGTTGAATGCCAGTAAAAAAAAAAAGAACACCTTGTACAAAGAATTTATAAAACATAGAACTAGAGAGAAAGAAATTAAATCTAAAAGATATACAAATAAATTAACTATTTATTAGGAAATGTAAGAAGGATTACTACAATAAAATGTTAGAAAAGAATGAAGATAACATCAGGGGCACATGGAACATATTAAACTCATTGATTACAAATAAAAAAACTAGCTCTAGCTTTTCAGATTATTTTATAGACAATGATAAGACAATCACTGACAAGAAGGATGTGGTGGAGGGCTTCAACAACTTCTTTGTGAATGTGGGGCCCAAACTGGCAAAATAAACCCTCCACAAGGGGGAGGTGTTGAAAGATTCTATGGAGAAAGAAATCCAGCTACTATCTTTTTGAGAGATACAGATAATAAATAAATTATTGACGTTGTTCACAAGTTTAAGAACAAAACATCTCTGGATTGGAATGGTATCGACATGACCTTAGTAAAACAAGTAATTGACACGATTGTAGACCCTCTAACATACATCTGTAATCTATCGTTCAAATTGGGTTGCTTTCCCAGTAAAATGAAAACGGCTAAAGTGATCCCATTATATAAAGCTGGAGAAAAAATTCTCGATACTAACTACAGGCCAGTTTCACTGCTCTCCCAGTTCTCAAAAATTCTTGAGAAGCTCTTTGTTGCGCGGTTGGACAGCTTCATTGAAAAATATGAATTGCTTATAGACAGTCAGTATGGTTTTAGAACCATATCTGTGTAAGTTTATGTTATATGTTTATTGTTCATTGTAAAGCATCTTTGAGTACCCTTTAAAAGCGCTATATAAGTCATATGTATTATTATTATTATTATTATTATTATTATTAGAACAGATCAACCGCAATGGCTTTAATGGATTTAGTAGAAGAGTTAACAAGTAAAATTGACAACAAGAAGTATGCATTGGGTGTTTTTATCGATCTGAAGAAAGCGTTTGATACAATTGATCATGATATTTTATTTCAAAAACTGGAAAGTTATGGGATTAGAGGGGTAGGGCTACTTTGGTTAAAAAGCTACATTGAAAACAGAAAACAGTTTGTACAGATGGGTGTTACCAAGTCTCCTCTTTTAGATATTATATCTGGTGTTCCGCAAGGGTAAATTCTAGGACCAAAATTATTTATACTGTACATTAATGACATATGCAATGTTTCAAAAATATTTAACTATGTTATTTTAGCTGATGACACAAATGTATTCTGTGCAGGGGAGAACCTTCAGCAGCTTTTGGACGTTGTCATGGCAGAATTGGGCAAGCTAAAGTTGTGGTTTGATGCAAACAAATTATCATTACACATAAAAAAAAACCAAATTCATGATTTTTGGTAAACGAAATAAACATCTGAATATTCCGGTAGCATTAATGATTGATAGCATTAAGCTGGAAAGAGTTTATGAGAACATATTTTTAGGTGTGATAATCGACCACAAATTTAGCTGGAAACCACATATCAAGTATGTCAGGTCCAAGTTAGCACGTACTGTGGGGATACTATGCAAAACAAGGCACATATTGAATTATAAATCATTGCAGACACTGTATTGTACTCTCATTCTACCATATCTGACATATTGTGTTGAAGTGTGTGGGAACACCTACAAAAGTAACCTACAGACAATATGCACCATGCAAAAGAGAGCAATAAGAATAGTGAATAGGCTTCCGGTTTAGACATGGCCGAGTAAGGACGTGCTCCGAAGCCTCTCCACTGAATTCTCAAATATTGTTTTATAAATATAGCTACTACATCTTCGAAACGTTACACGTGATTGCTTTAAACAAGTATTAACTAGTTATTGATGTCTGGGAGAAATAAAAGCCGCGGGGGAAGCAGTAGGTCGACGAAATTGACCGACGACTCGACAACAGGTGAAATGGCGGAGAACGTTGGAGAAGGCATGATCGCCACCATCCGCACTGAGGTGAAAGCGCTACAGGCGGAGATTATGGCTGAATTCCGTGCAACAGCTCTAACTATGCGCGAAGAAATTGTCAAAGAACTTCGTTCTACAATGGCTTCACTACAGACAACAGTGAATGTCCATACAAGCAAAATCGATGCCCTGGAAACCTCACAGAATGAGGTTACGGATAGGCTGGTGGAGCTCGAGGCTCAATGCGCTGCCCTGGCTGCTGATAACGTTAAACTCATAGCTGCAGTGGATGATCAAGAAAATCGCTCCCGCCGACAAAATATACGTGTGATTGGCTTGCCTGAGGGTGAAGAGGGCGCTAATCCGACTGCCTTCATGGGACCCTTCCTGAAGGAAATCCTGGGCGACGTATCGTTCGCCAACACGCCTGTTGTAGACAGAGCGCATCGTACCCTCGCAGCCAAGCCGCCTCCGGGCAAACCCCCGAGAGCTATGCTAGTGCGGCTGCACTATTACCAGACGAAGGAGCTGATTCTCCGCACATCCCGCGAACGTGGACAACTGTCCTATAAAGGGAGAAAGATCCACATATTCCCTGACTACTCTGCAGCATTGGCCCGACGCAGAGCGGAGTTTAGGGATGTGAAGGCACAACTCCCACCAAGCGGGCGTTAAGTTTGGTCTGGTCCATCCTGCCAAGCTACGGCTTACCTTCCAGGGAACTGTCCATACTTTTGAAAACCCCGACGCGGCGCTTCTCTTCTTCCAGAAAACTATCCAACCTACGACTGAATGACCGGACAACAGATATTGTAACCTACTTAAGGATATTACTTGGACTTTTTTCTTTTTCTTTTTTTTTTTTTAAACGGAACGTTGAAATACACAGACGTTAACCTAGTTTGAAGTGCGCGATGGTAAGCTAACCCACTGCTTTTGTCCCAAGTATAGCCAATGTTTACGTAATTGTATTATATAGCAGAGCATACTTTGTGGCGCTTCTGATGTTCGTATGCCCCATGCTGTATTATTTTGTACCAGCTCATTACATGTTTTGGTTCTCATGCTTAGTTTTCAATATGTATTGCTTACAAATTTAGCTGGCTGCTTTTATTTTAGTCAGTGGTAGCCTTTGACTAATTTTCTCTCCTGAGAATAGGACTGATTGTGGCTACCAGGGTTTAAGTTTAATTTAAGCTACTTTCGTCAGTAGTTCAGTGGAGTTAATCTGTTAGTTTAATGACAGAGAACGATTGTGTCACCTACACGGTCGTTTGTTGTGACAGGGTTTGGGGTTCAAGGTGCCTTGTTTGGGAAGGCATTAGGGGCGGGCGGGAGGGGGCGGGACTGGGGGCAGAGAATTTATCATTTTTATTTTCCTTCGTTTTTTCTTCACTTGTGTGTGTAACGACTATATGGCTTTGTTTGCAATGGCAATATGCTGAACATTACTTCTCCTACATCCCAAATGGCTGATTTAAGCATTACTCAGGGTATCCGCTTTGTGTCTTGGAATGTCAAGGGTTCAAACAAGGTTACTAAATTAAACAAAATAATGACCCATTTACAACATCTTAAGGCCGACATAGCTTTTCTCCAGGAGACGCACCTGTGTGCCTCTGATGTTCAGAGACTCAAAAAGGGATGGGTTGGGCACTTATTCCACTCAACGTTTAATGTCAAAGCGAGGGGTGCCGCCATTTTAATTCGTAAAAACATTGCTTTTGAACTACTCAGCTCTATTGCCGACTCCAACGGGCGCTATGTTATTGTGTCAGGTCTCATCCAAAACACTCCTGTAGTCCTTGCCTGCGTATACGCACCTAATTGGGATGACAGTCAATTTATCACCAAATTGTTTTCTACATTACCAGGTCTCGACAACAGTTTCTTAATCATAGGGGGGGATTTTAATATGGTCCAAGACACCACTCTTGATAGGTCATCTACCAGAGACGCTGTCCTTTCTGGCTCTGCTAGGGTTATGGCTTCCTATGCTGAGCAGCTGGGCTTGTCTGACCCCTGGAGGTTCAACTTCCCATCAACCAAGGCATATTCATTCTTTTCCCACGTACACCGTACATATTCTCGGATAGATTTCTTTCTTGTGGATGATAGACTTTTAGCAAAGGTTGATTCTTGCAAGTACCACAGCATTGTTATATCGGACCACGCCCCCACCTCCATGGAGGTCAACCTACCTAGAAGCTATGCTCCTTTAAGGCAGTGGCGCTTTAACTCCCAAATGCTGTCCGATGATAATTTTAAGGAGTTCCTTACCTCTCAAATTGGATTTTTCTTTGAAATTAATAAAACCCCTGACGTCTCCCAGTCCACTGTATGGGAAGCATTCAAAGCTTACTTACGAGGTCAAACAATCTCTTATGTCTCACATGCCAAAAAGTTAGAAGCAATTAAATTGTCTGTGATCTCTGAGGAAATTTTACAGTTAGACAACCAATATGCAGTAGCCCCAACCCCGGCTCTGTATAATAGACGCCTTCACCTCCAGGCCGAGTTTGATGTGTTATCAACAAGTAAGGCTGAATTACTTCTGCTTAAATCCAGACAACGTATTTTTGAGACAGGGGACAAAGCAAGTAAACTTCTCGCCTATCAAGCTCGCTCAGCTGCGGCTTCTAGGCTGATCACTAAAATAAAATCACCCACTGGTGATGTTCTCACAGATACAAGAGATATAAACAAAACCTTTTTAAACTTCTATTCCGATCTTTACTCCTCCGAATGCCCTTGGTGGACCGATTTCACTTCTTGAGATCCAAGAAGCCATAAAAGTCATGCAAAATGGCAAGTCCCCAGGGCCTGACGGATACACTGTGGAATTTTATAAAACATTTTCTCACCTTGTATCCCCCGAATTACAAAGCATGTATAATGAATCATTTTCTGAATGGTCGGCTGCCAGGAACACTATCTCAAGCCTCTATAACCCTGTTGCTTAAGAAAGATAAGGACCCGCTTCTTTGTAGCAGTAGGAGACCAATCTCACTTCTAAACGTTGACCAGAAAATTTTAGCTAAAGTCCTTTATAACCGTCTCCGACGAGTGGTCCCAGACCTGATATCGACTGATCAAACAGGCTTTATTCAGGGGAGACATTCTTTCTTTAACACAAGGCGATTGCTTGACATAATTCATGCACCAAGCTCTGAATCCCCCGAATTTGTCCTTTCGTTGGATGCAGAAAAGGCCTTCGATAGGGTAGAATGGACATACCTTTTTTTTGTCCTGGGAAAGATGGGGTTTAGTAAAGATTTTATTTCATGGATTCAACTTTTATATTCGGCCCCTGTAGCTTCAGTTATCACTAATGACCTACATTCACCTTTCTTTCCTCTCAAACGTGGCACAAAACAAGGTTGTCCTTTGTCCCCATTGCTGTTCGCGATTGCTATTGAACCTTTAGCTATCTGGCTTTGCAGTGAGGCAGGGTTTGAGGGTATTGCGAGAGGTGGGGTCACCCACAAAGTGTCCTTGTATGCAGATGACTTACTTTTGTATATATCTGATCCAACCTCTTCCATTCCTATTATTATGTCTATACTGGAGCAGTTTGGTAGATTTTCAGGGTACAAGCTGAACTTTCAGAAAAGTGAACTTTTCCCTATAAACCCAATGGCCACTAGAATGCCTCATTCACTCTTTCCTTTTAAACGAATGGACACTGGGTTTAAATACCTGGGCATCGTCATTACTAAATCATTCCCTCTTGCCCCTCCTGCCCCTTTCACTGGCTGACCGTATTAACCTTATCAAAATGACTGTCCTACCCAAATTTTTATATCTCTTCCAACATATCCCAGTATTTATTAGGAAAAGCTTCTTCGCAAAATTTGACCAGACTATATCCTCCTTTCTATGGGGAAACAAACCACGGCGCATTAAGAAAGTGTATCTCCAACGGCCCAGGTCGAGGGGTGGGATGGCCCTTCCAAATTTTCTTAATTACTATTGGGCATGCAATATTCAGAAGCTTCTCTATTGGTCCAATCTGGAGATCACTCCCCTTTGGGCACAAATGGAGATGTCCTCTTCCCAGCAGTCTCTTTATTCCTTAGTGTGTTCAGGCTTACCGCTTGTCTCCGTCATCAGCTCGATGCCTACTGTTACACACACTTTAAAGATTTGGACGCAATTCAGGAGGCACTTTGGTCTTAACAGACCATCCTCCCACTCCCCAATATGTCGTAATCACTTGTTTAAACCATCATGTACTGATCTCACCTTCCAAACCTGGTCTGACAAGGGAATCAGAACTGTTGATGATCTGTACAGCAAAGGGACTTTCTCGTCATTTTCAGACTTATCTGAAAGATTTGATTTACCTGGATCTCATCTATTTCGCTATTTCCAGATTAGACATTTTTTACAAAAGCAATATCCAGAATTTCCAAATCACCCTATTCATTCAGAAATTGATTCCATTCTCTCTTTGAACCCCAATGTAAAGAGCCTAATTTCAATTATACACACTGAAATAGATTCCATTAGGCCCGAAACTCTTAATGGTCTTAGGGTCGCTTGGGAGCGAGATTTGGGGGTGGAGCTGACGGATGGGACGTGGGAGACTGTGTTGGGGCTGGTTCACACCTCCTCAATATGTGCCAGACATGGTCTTATACAATGTAAGATTGTACATCGCATTCATTATACTAATGCTAGACTAGCAAGGATATTTCCTGGCACAAGTGATGCATGTAACCGTTGTGGACAATCACCTGCTGACCTGATTCACATGTTCTGGACTTGTCCCCGCCTATCTGATTTCTGGACAGACATTTTTAAAACCTTTGGGGATATTTCTGGTGTGGACGTTCCACCTGATCCTCTTACAGCCCTGTTTGGCGCTCCCCCTGGGACCAATGCTCCCTTGCGTCTTAATGGGATTATGTCTTTTACCTCTCTCTTAGCTAGACGCCTCATACTTCTTAAATGGAAACACGTATTGCCACCTACCCATTCTAGATGGATCAAGGATATATTACATTTCATCAAGCTAGAGAAGATTAGATTCTCCCTGAAAGGTTCACTGAGAAACTTTGAGAAAACATGGACACCTTTTCTAGACTATGCAAAGACCTTAACAGTTGCTTCAGAGGATGGGGATAACTAAAGCCATACAATGTTAGATAGAATGTTCTGCATACATACTTTGTTATTGTATTTTTATTTTATTTTTGTTTTGTTTCATGTCTTCTTTGTTTTTGCACTCTGCCAATTACCTATTTTGTATTCGAAGATCTCCTAATTCCTGTTTATCTCTGCTAAGGGGACGGGAGGGAGGGAGGGAGGGGGGGATGCATATGTATGACTGTTTGTTTAATGTGACAAAAATTGCAAAACCTAATAAACAGATTTAAAAGAATAGTGAATAATGTAGGATATCACGAGCACACCAATGCACTGTTCTTAAAATCACAGACACTGAAATTTAGGAATTTTGTAGATTTCAAAACAGCACAAATTATGTATAAAGCAAAACATAATTTACTTCCTGGCAATACCCAAAAAATGTTTAGAGATAGAGAAGGGGGGTATGACTTAAGAGGGAGATCGAATTTGAAATAACAAATTGCTCATATCACTCTGAAAAGCATTTGCACATCTGTCTGTGGGGTGAAGTTGTGGAATAATTTAACTAATGAGATCAAAGAAAGTAAAACTCTGGTGGAATTAAAAAATAAGTTTAAAAACATTACTCTGGAGAGGTATAGACTTGATGGTATTGATAAAGCATAATGAGTAACGGATTATGGGGACAAATGCTTGATTTTCTGGTATTTGTTTTGTTCTGGTTTTCGGGTGTATTAGTTTTTTTGGTTGGTTTTCTTGTTTTCTAACGCAATTTTAGGTTAGGGCACTTACAAGCTAGTTAGCTTCAGCCTTAACCCTTTCGGTCAGCCACATGTACCTTCCTTTTTTTTCTTCTTTTGGTGGTTGTATATTGTGCTGATCGAAATAAACTCATTAAATTCATGGTGATTTCCTCAAAGGAATACTGACATACTGATGTCAGTATTGGACTGATGTCAGTATTGGTATTCACACTCTTCAGGGGGCGCAAATAGAAATTGTTGACTCTTATAAATACTTGGGTATTTGGTTAGATAGTAGACTATCATTCCAGATCCATGTGGAACATCTCACCAAAAAGCTAAATGATTTCTTTATCAAAATAAGTCCTGTTTCTCCACTATCAGCAAAAAAATAATTGTTCATTCAACAATATTATCTGTGTTTGACTATGGTGATCTCCTGTATATGCATGCCTCGCCTACCTCTCTGAAGCCCCTTGATGCAGTATATCATAGTGCTCTGCGTTTTATTACTGGTGATGGGTTTCGTACCCATCACTGTGTTCTCTATAGGAAAGTTGGTTGGCCGTCCCTTGCCACTCGAAGAGAACAACATTCTCTTTTATTTATTTTTAAAGCACTGTCTGGTAAGCTGCCACTATACCTGTCCTCACTTTTGAATTTTAGAGACATAGAACACCGTACTAGACTACAATCACATATAAGGCTGAACGTGCGGCGGTGTAACACCAATGTAGGAAAGTCTGCCTTTAGTTTTTATGCACCTGAGAAGTGGAACAGGCTGCAGGACTCCCTAAAGCTGGACCAACTTGTCTCTCTGGAGAGGTTCAAGGTCTTGGTTGAATGTGTGCTCCATGTCAACTGTACATGTTTCTTATAGTTCATGTATTCATAGACTCGTCTTTTATTCTTTTATTTAATCTTTTATATTCTTTTATTCTTTTATCTTGGATATTATGACTTGTTTTGTGATTTAATCTTGTTTTATTGTAACATAGTTCTATTTTTTTTGTATGTGTTACATTGTAATCAGGGCGGCATTGTAAAAGAGAGCTTGCTCTCAATTGTCTTTCCCTGAATAAATAAAGGTTTCAAATCAAATCAAATCAAAGACCACCCCCATTCAGTCTTTCAAAAACACACACCACACCAACATGAATGTTATCTGTGGATGTAGAAAATGTTAGGGTGTGCTTTAAATAAAAAAAATTTAAATAAATAAAAGGTGGACAGCCCTTTAAAATAAAAATAAAAAAAACATTTTTACATTAAACCCTATGGGGAAATAGTGGCCTGCATAGTGCAAAAGGCTAATGCTTTTCTTTAGGCCGAGGGAACGCTTTGAAAAATAAGAAAAGTTACACTTTTGGAGAAATGCACCTATGACGTGGGTCGCTTTTTAACAGCTGACCAATCACAGCAAAAAAGATGTGGGGGTGCATAACAGCCGTGCAGAGGCGACATTGAGAACCTCAAGAACAACATTCAAGATGAAGAAACTGTCACTACCAGCGATACCGTTCTCAATAGTGGTGGGAAGGTTATTTTTACTTGTGAGTGAATATCAGCAAATACGACACGTCAAATAAAAAGTACCACAATATCGATCACAAAGACATCATCGTATCGGGGTGGGTACTACAAACAGGAGCAACACACACACACACACACGCACATGCACACACACACACACACACACACAATTAAAATAGAAGAGGCAGAGAGAATATTAGGGACAACACCAAGGAGAGAGCCAGCAGAGAGATCCCTGGCAAATTGTGAGCGGGTTAGTTCAGGATATTAAGGAAGGACGAGATCTCAAGAGCCAAGTGTGACTTTTATTAGAAAGTGCAGACAGACAAACATGACAGTCAGTTATAGTCAGACAGACAAGACTATAAAAAAATGTTAGTACGATTGGCAAACAAAATATAAATAAAAACCATATAATTATGTAAGAATATAATAATATGATATATATCACTTTTTGCGGAACGCATTATCGTATCATGACAGCCCAAACTAAATGGCAAATTTCTGTTAAATGGGAGGTGATTCATTGCATTTATATACCACATTTCAAGACACCCAAAGTGCCTTACATACCATGTGTGTGTGTGTGTATGTGTGTATTTGTGTATATGTGCGTGCGCATGTGATATCACACATCATCCACTACCAGTATCGGGGCCTTAACCTTATATCCTCTCAACTTCTCTTGAGGGACCCAAAATGAAGAATAATGAGGACTGAGCCTGCCAGCCTTGCTGCAGTAGAACGCCACAGCAGTTAATCTTCCCAGTACTAAACGTGCAATGGCTTGCAGTAGGTGCAGTCGTAAAACTACTGACTCAGAGTTGCAGTAACATCAGAATTTAATTGTTTTGAGGCGCTATTGAATTATCAAGAGGGCACAATTAGGCAAGGTAGTCAATCTTAAAGCAATTTAAGCCATCATCAACTTTGAATGTATTCTTCAAATATATATACTTTGGCTTAATGATTGTCTATGTTAATAATAGGCTATTCTGTTGTGTTTGTATACATAATGTATATAAACAAATCTATCAACCAAGTTTGGATTAGTGAGAGCCTTAAGGTAAAAAGTGATTAGAGGAAAGGTTGTAAAGAGGAAAAGAACAAGCCAGAGCAAGGCAGGCCAGGGCAGCAGGAGCAAACAGTTGTCACAAACAGTGTGAACACACACACTATTAGGAACTTTGGATTCGTTTTGACAGACAACTGCAGAATTGTGTGTGTGCATGTGTGTGTGGAGCACTAAAGGAACAGGATTGCTGTGACATGGGTTGGTGACAGTGTAACAGGGCTGGAAGGGATTATTTTGTAAGACTGGGTAAGTGTGTGTGCACAAAGTTGGGCAATATTAACATATAATATCAATATCGTGATAAGACTAATTTTTTTGGTTATATTTTTTTGGTTATATTTTGGTTAATATTGCCATAAAGATAATGTGATGGAGCTTAAAGTTTGCTATGAAAAAGGCTTGGTTCTTCAAGAAAACTCAAACTGAATTAAAGCATTTAAAGGATAACTTAGGTGAACCTTATTACCATCTATTTGTATTAAGGATATAGTGTGAACCTTTTCTCTGTCTATTAGGGATATAATGTGAACCTTATCTCTGTCTACTAGGGATATAGTTTGAACCTTATCTCTATCTGTCTATTAGGGATATAGAGTGAACCTTATCGCCATCTATTTGTATTAAGGATATAGTGTGAACCTTTTCTCTATCCATCTATTAGGGCTATAGTGTGAACCTTATCGTTATCTATCCATTAGGGATATAGTGTAAAAAACACCAGCAGTTACTGATGCCCTCTGTGTCTCTGGGGCATAGCTCAGTGCAGATGCTAAATCTTACCCCAACTCTGCCATTTAACAGAGTTAATGCCAGAGTTGGGGTAAGATGGAGACAAAAGTAGCAGGGAGATCTGGGTGCAGGTGACATGTACTAAAGGTAAACATTGTAAATGTGCATATACTACCCACATTGAAATGATTCAAAGCCGGTCAAAAATCTGCGATGTTCCCCTTTGATCTATCAATCTGTATACCTTCTTAGTAGTTATATTAATGTTACCTATAAACTGTCCTCAAATCTTGCTCAAAAGAAATATTACTAAAAATCTACTTAATCTTGCCATTGTGTCAAAATTGTGAAAAATAGAGAAATATTTAACTGTTAGCGATATTGCATAGAGAGAGAGAGAGAGAAATTGCAGAGAAGCTGAAGCACAGCTGATTAACAGCTTGACACGACGTGGAGGTGGGCTCTAGTCCTCTGAAGCATCCGAATTGGCCAAGACAAGGGAGGGATAGGTGGAGACAGAAAGACAGGAGGAAAAGTGAGAAAAAAGAAAGAGAGGGAGAAAGGAAAGTGTTTGAAAGATCAGGAATGGAATAATTTCAACAGAAGTTCAAAATGGGAAAGAAAAGGGGGGAATGGGAGTGTTCAGGTGAGAGGGAGAGACAAGAGAAAGGAGAGGCAGGCAGGTTAGTGAAACTCAAAGATTTACCGTTAACAGTCAAAACACTGCAATGCTGGTAAAACTAGTACACGATATTAGATCAAACACAAGACTGTGCAACTGCGTCCCGTTTTTAAACCAGAACTCATACCCCAGTATTTGCAAAGCCACACACACACACAGATACACAACATGCAGTGTGCATGCACAAGTACAACACTGGCATAACAACACACACACACACACACACACACACACACACACACACACACACACACACACACACACACACACACACACACACACACACACACACACACACACACACACACACACACACACACACACACACACACACACACACACACACCTTCCTCTACCCTTGCACAATCCAGCTTATATTGTACATTCTGTGACTCAGTTACTTGTTTTACCGCTCTCCTGCTATCCCCTGGAGATGTTGCGTGAGGTACATGATGAATGAGGTGTGGTGGGTGTATTACCTAAACCACTCTCGCAATATCACACTGGTTTTGATATCTGCAGAATATAACTAGGCTAGGCTGTAGAGGGACATGTACATCCAATGGTAAGAGCCCAGTTACATCCCAGATCTCCAAACTCCAAACCCACTTTTTGAAAATGACAAAACATTGTGCCCCAATTAACAATAGGCATCATGAGAAGAGCATAATTGCACATAAATTAATGTTGCTGACCCTTATCACTGTCTGTTGTATTAGATACTTATTGAATTGATGAACCTGCAGTGGGATGTTAGGGCTACGGCAGGTGTAACGTTGCTACCTGGCTACATACAATAGACAGATAGACAGCCTGGGGTCCTGATCAGCTGGCAAATGTTTGTTCAGGTGTGTGAATGGCAAGTGAGGCCAGCTTGAGATGCCTGGTGTGCTGCTGTATTCAACATTCAAGATTCCTTTTATTGCCATATGTAAAGTACAATGGAATGCTTATCACCCATTCACTCTTGCAGTATTTTTCGAAACATAAATTCTAAAACAACTCTGAACAATTAGTAAGATAGTACCTAATAAGTACACTAAGAGACAGATAAGATAAGTCGGTAGTTAGACAGACCTGCATGTGGTCGGAGGCGTGAGTGGCAGTGTTGCTTTGGCGTTTCCTGTATTGTAAGGTGTTTTGGGTTTGTGGTGTGCTATGACTTGGGAGTTGATATGTCCCATGTTTGATATGTATGTCCCATGCCATCTCTCATGGACAAATAAATAATAATAAAGGATATTCATTTTGGATAAAAAACCTGTGTTCCCCGTGTTGTGAATTTGAAGATCCCCTCACTCTTGGTCTAACTTGACGGGTGGCATTGTCTCTCTGTCCCCTAAGGGGGCGCTACACATGCAAACACACACACAGCAAAGAGTACGTAAATACGAAATATAACTTTTTAATTTAGATAAAATTAATGCATTAAGTTAATGGGTTCCCATTTTTTCATATTATTAGTATAACAAATTGAATTTAGTCTAATATATTTGTATTCCATTTTTGGTAAACGTTAGCTGGTTAACTGCTGGATTCCACCGCGCGCAAAAGCGTGACGTCAGCGGTCATCTTCAGACCCCATCAGAAGTGGAGTGTCTTTTTTTCCTGGCTTTTTTATGTGCTTTTGCAATGGGTAATTACGCTACATAGTTATGGTTTCCTTTTAATGTCTGTTTTAATTGTGTTTATTGTTGTTATTTACTAGTTTGTTGTGCTGTTGTATGTTTTTCCAAGCGTTTTCCCACCTCTAGGATAAGCTTTAGTCTATGTTGACAAAATGTATTCACTTCTGGCCTGGAGCCACTTGATCTGACGAGTTGTTGTAGTGATGTGACAGGTTAGTGGGAAAATTATGAATATTCATGAGGAAATCGTTACCTGACCTGTCCGTTGAGCTACTATCAGAAGCGTCCCAGAAGCAGCATCCGTCAAAAATAGACTTGCCGCATATTTGAAGCGAAGCAGAGCATAGTGTCGCTTATGGGGCGCTTCTGAAACGTGATGCTTCGCAGCTGGTGGAATATCGACAGAACACAGATGGATCTGGTGGAATTGAGGCATAAGAATGTGAGCCCACTGGATTTAGGCTGAATGTTAGAGGGTAGCTGCAATCCTGAATGCCTCTGGTTAGAAACGGCAACACCCCCATGTGGACATCAGCCATTCTGCAGATGGGACATGAGGCCTTTTGGAAACACAGGTCTACACCACCCCCCATTCTCCTTTGCAATTTGCTCGAGACAGATGCACATGGCAAAACGCTTTTATTATTCTCCATGAACATGCATGCACACACATGAACATGCATTTTACATGACCGTATAAAATAAGCAAGTAGCCAGCCAAGTAGTAGCCAACACCAAGTAGTCAATCACAGCTGCGCAATGCAAAATATACACTGACTGGACTTTGGTTAACACTGATGGATAACAAGAGGACATTTTACAAACAAAGCAATATTAGGCTTAACAAGCCATAAAGGAAAATGTATTTCTGTGTACATGATATTAAATTATACCCTGCCGTATTGAGGGCAAGTCTTCGGATCAAGTCAATATCAAGAACACCAAGTTTATGTGCATTCCATTAGCCCATGCAAAACCCTCTCCTATACCTGCATAAACGCATGCATCTCACAAATTAGATATCCTAAACATCACCCACACACAGCTCCACACACACTCAATTATGTGATAAACCCCATGCTATAAGGAATGAGTAAGAGAGCTGATGTGATACAATAAGCAGAAAAAAGGGTGGTAAAAAATGAAATAAATGATTATGAAATGAATCAATCTCTGGCACTCACACACAAAGACATACACCATGCCATGGCGAACAAGGAACATACACAGACATCTACAGGAGTAGAGGTGTCTATTTCCATGCATGCAGCCACCCATAGGACTGTGTTATAAGGCTGAACAATTAATCCAAATATTACCACAATTTCAAAATGGCAAACTGCACTATCAAAAATCCAGGAGCTGCCATTTTATGATTTGAAAATGTGGTCTGAATAAAATTATAAATGAAGTACTGTCATGCTGCAGAGATGCCCTGGCTTACATTTTTTCTCCAGATGTAAGAAAACATGTTTGTTCGGTACAGACCACAACAAAAATTGTGATGCAAAATTTATAATTCCCAATAATAGTGAATCATATCGCAATCGCAA
Organism: Coryphaenoides rupestris; assembly: GCA_002895965.2. NCBI lineage: Eukaryota > Metazoa > Chordata > Actinopteri > Gadiformes > Macrouridae > Coryphaenoides > Coryphaenoides rupestris. The sequence goes on along the minus strand of PIJE02000467.1, from coordinate 96,238 downwards.
AATCGGTCAAACTAATTGTCATGGGATTTTTTTACGTTATCGCTGAGCCCTACTGCTTTATCCCTCATCGGTTATTAATTGTTCTTGCTGCCACCCACCAGTCCTCTGCCGCCAATAACCTCCATGTAGAAAGTGTTGCTGTAGTATTACTGCAGTACCCCCAACCCAATGACATAACACAGCCATGGCATTCCTGGTTTAACAGCAGTCTACAACCAGGTTACTTTACTCCACATGGGACGGGGAGTGTCGATCCTTTGGGTGTGTGCTGTTAGCCTAGCCAAGCGTAAATGCTAGCTTATGTTTACAGTTTTGTGGCATTTTCCTTGAATGGAAAGACTTTTTATATGACCAAGTATACGATAAATCTCTATGTGACAACCAGATTACGATGTTTATTTGAAATCATGATTCTTTTCCAATCTTTCATTTTACATTTGTGCATCACACACACACACACACACACACACACACACACACACACACACACACACACACACACACACACACACACACACACACACACACACACACACACACACACACACACACACACACACACACACACACACACACACACACACCATCCAAAGAGAGAGTATCATGAGAAATATCTTACCAGGCTTTTGTGCCCCCTCAGGTTTCTTCTCTCCATTTTCCAATGGAGTTCCCATGTCTGTACGCACACATATACAAAACACATTTTACAACCTTTTTAGCTGGAAGAAAGAAAGCTTAATTTCAGTGTACAGCTGTCCAGTACTAAGAACATACTTGTTGGGGTCATAGTAGCATGTTGCTGTTCTGGTTACAGCCGTTAATGTCTTAACACTTATTAATGGCATTTAGCATTGTTGTTCGTTCTCAGATGTTGTATCATGCTTAGAATTGCACGCCTGCCCAGCTACTTATGCAGGCAACTTGGCAATTATGAAACTCGTTCTATTCGTCTCGTAAATATGAATGCTCGAAAACAGCTCTATTCTTATCTTCAGGTACCACAGTGATATATTACAGCCTCTCCTTCAACAAATGTACTCTTTGAAAGTCGCTTTGGATAAAAGCGTCTGCCAAATGCCCTAAATGTAAATGTAAGAGGCATGGCCCCAATAGTTCCAATGCTGAGTCACCCATAGATTTGTCGTATATCGACGTAACCACACACACACACACACACACACACACACACACACCACACACACACACACACACACACACACACACACACACACACACACACACACACACACACACACACACACACACACACACACACACACCCCTTGTATCTTGTGCCCCTATGTACAGGGACGGATACATGAGCTGACAGAGACTGTTGACTCCCCAACTGTATTGTCCAGTTTGTTTGTCCGGAGCGCGTGTCGGGATGTTGGTCATTTCAACACATACATAGCATGCTGTGCACTACACCATAAAAGCCCCCTGGGGCTCAGTCTGAAAGCATGTTAGAGAATCACAACTGCACACACAGACAGACAGACAAACAAAGTGGGACAGTGGCAGTGTGAAATGGTTTTAAGATGGCAAAGCCATGTCTAGTCATGGTCGTGGTAGCTCTGTGAAGAGCTTTTTCTTTTTTTCTTTTTCAACATTTTCTTTTGCACAAATACATCGGCACTAACAACATACAAGTGAGATACACTTCTGGACATTAACTTTGGTCTACAACAAAGTTTCTGGGACACTTTTTCCATCAACCTCGAGTGGCTGGTGGAGATCGTACGAGTGATCAACAACAACAACAACAGTGGAGATGCGTCTCCACGGAGAAGGAAACACTGAGGGAAACAGAGCGGGGTCTGGAACAGTCTGAGAGTCCAGGCCCACCATCCACCTCTGCCCAGCATCCTTCTAGTAAATGTCCGGTCTCTGGAAAATAAGTTAGATGATGTACCACAGTGATATATTGCCGTCTCCTTCAACAAATGTACTCTTTGTAAGTCGCATTGGATAAAAGAGTGTCAATTGCCATACATGTAAACATAAATGTAAATTATGTTAGGGCGAGGATTCGATTCCAACTGGACATAAGGGACCGTAACGTCTTTTGTCTGATGGAAACATGGCTGACCCTGCTAGTCCCCGACAGGGTCCTTCTCTGTTTTCCAAGCAGACAGGACGGAAGATTCTGGTAAATCCAAGGGTGGAGGAGTTTAGTTCATGACTGTGGTACGAGGAGGGTCCTTGGTTTAACGTTGGCGAGTTGAGACAAGGGGAGCAGAGCGGCAAAATGCCTGTGATTGACGCAGCTGAGTATGAGTATAATTAGCATGATGGGGTTTATTTGACACCTGTTTACTCTCCCCACACTAAGAGGCTGGGTACGAATGGAGCAGCAGGACCTGACCCAAAGCCGACATAATAAGATGATACTTATCCGAACCACAATAATTATTATTGGTTATATTGTTAAATGCCAATGTGTGACTTTTGTTGTTTGATTAAACATTCATTCCCGACTAAAATCCCTCCTTCCTGATCAAGAACCCGACCAAAGCTTTGTGGGAACCAAGGACATTGCTACAATAACCAACAACAAGTCGTGCAACCCCAAGGATATTAAGACTCTTTCTCATACCTGCCTGCCGAACCTGGAGCATCTGATGATCTCTTGCCGTCCATTCTACCTTCCCCAGGAGTTCAGCACGGTCATCATTACAGTAGTTTACATCCCACCACAAGCGGACACCGACATGGCACTATCGGACCTACATGATGTGCTATGTCGATACCAGACCCAACATCCTGACCCGGCTGTGGTGGTGGCTGGGGACATTAATACCTTAAGGGCTGGACTGGCCATCTGACAGGCTGGGCACGTTCCCGGTGGGCTGACTTTTGTCCGACACAGCCAGGTTTTTTTTTTTCTCTGACCGGCCGATTAAACATGTAGATCGGCTTAATTGACACTGGGCTGGTCCAATCATATCTTTAAAGACCTCCCCTTTGCCGTCTTCATTAAACAGTGCAGTTAAGACAGTAAGAAATGGATAAGTCAAAAAGCAAGGGAGGCGCTGTAATGGAAAATTACATACATAAGTATAGTCACGTATTATGCATACATACTGTATACGTTTCTCTTCACCACAGACCATCTCCTCTCAAGGACACATTCCGAATGGTTAATGTCTGGCCACAAACTCTAAGTGAACTGGTGTATGGTTTATGGTTGCCATAAACCCTAAAGAGAACTAATGCTCCAAAGTGTTGCACATACGTTGGTCTGTAGGGAGGGCTCTGTCCATGGAGATAACGTAGGAAACTTTGAAGTCTCTATGCCCCCTCGCATGATCAAAGCACCTGATCTCGTTAGTATGTTGTGGACCGGAACGGTCTGAGAAGGGGGAGAGTGCTTTCCATTTGAGCCCTATAGATCATCCATCGCAGCCTGCCATGTCTGGGCGGGAAAATCACTATAAAACGTATTAACTCCTTTGTCTCTTTGGCTCCTTCGCTCTCAGACCCCGCTGTTAGTGTGTCTGACTGAGAACGACCCATCAGCGCTGATTATATGTATCGATACTTAATAAATGTTGTCTATTATACTGGTCTAAAATCCACTGGTGACGGAGTTGTTTCTTATCAGTTAACAGATTTCCACCACAAACTTGGTGTCAGAAGTGGGATCCTCTCGTCGGACTATGCGGGCCTCAGGACACTGTCTGGTTGACTGATCATCCCTTCGGGCCTCAACACCTCCTCGCCAGTCGAGTGGAGAGGAGGAACCTCCGTGTCCTGGGGACTCCCGGGACGACGGCGAGGATTCGAGAGAACTGGTGGAGATCTTTAATTTAATTACTAACATTTCTGAAATCTTAGCCGAGACATTTAGTGTTACTGAGTGCTGAAAAACACAAGACGTGAGATGAGAGTGTGCTCTGCTTATCACAGCATACGTTTTTTTAACCAACGGTTTAGTAGAAACCTGGACTAATATTGACGAATATTTTTTACCCGAGAGTACTAGGTACTGTGCTCTCTGGAGAGCACATTAGTAAACATCTAGATATATTATAATAATATCTTATACCCTTTTTATTTTTGTGGGGTTTTACATTTTAATTTGTTTAGTTTAGTTTATTTTATTCACATTTTTGTTTTATGAATTAGCGAGATTACATAGTGAAACTTAGGCGTGAGGATTTAGAGAAGGACAAAAATTGGGAAGATGGGTCGAAGTCTGCTGATGGAAAGGAAGTTAAAAGAGAAGGCTTGCCACCAAACATGCAAGTAATGTATGACAAACACGGTATAAGGTCTTTAGCACAAGTAGAGGTCTGGATGAAGGATTGTGGGTTTCCTGAAAAAGGGAGTTTTAGTCTAAGACAGCTAGACCGGTTAGAAGCCAGACTAAATGCAAAAGAAGATGAGGTTTTGCGTAGATCGAATAAGAAAAAGGATAAAAATAAATGTAAGGCAGATTGGCCAGGCATTTTTTATGTGGCGCAAGGAAGCAGAGTTGAGGGACAGACGCCAGAGTAGGCAGGGAACAACTAATCCTGCCGGTGTTCCATCTTGCACTAAGGTCGATCCGGACCTGGACTGCGCTCCCCCCGCACCTCAACGACCAGCCCAGCCCCAAGAACTGGTCATCCAAGGTCATCAACAGCCAGCTCCAGTCCCAGCTGCACCAGCCTTGTATCCTGCTCTCCATAGCACCACCGGCATATACAGATCCCTGTGCCCCACCTCTGGAACCCCTCTCACCTAACAACCCATTCTGCGAAGCGACGTCCCCGAGTACGGACAGAAAGCATGGGTGAAACGCCACTGTATGGGAAGTGGCTCGACTCACGAGAAACTCGCCGTCACTCAGCAAGAAGGAAGAAGACACAGCGAGAGAGACAGACCTCCATGAGGCGACGCTGACACTATTCCAAGGAAGCGGCAGAGGAGGGTTCGAAGGCAGAGGCAGAGGAAGAGGGAGAGGAAGATTGCAGAAGAAAGCAGAAACCAGAACCAAATCAAGATCAAGAAGAAGAAGTGGGACCGGAACACAAAGTTGGTCCTGACTAATGTTTTTGCGTATATGGAAAGACTGAACACTGGGCTGAAGAATGCCCTGAAAGATGCAAACGTGACAGAGGCCAATGACACAAGAATAAAACCAGGTGGACTGACTAAGCGGGGCGGCGCAGGCCAGAGAAGGTGACAGCCTGCAGGCACTGGAGGACACCGACAGAGAAGACAGCAGCAGGGAAAGTATTGCACCACACACACCCAATGTGCATACACTGATACAGGAAGCCATCACACACCTAGAGACACCACCCCAAGGCACGTATGCAAAATTTGAGACCGAAGTGTGGAAGAAATTACTAAGGTTGGAAATAGGGGGAGAACAATTAGAATTCTTAGTGGACTCGGGAGCGACCAAATCTGTGATAACAACAAAAGCCCTTGATGAAGAGCCAAAACTTAGTAGTAGATGGGTCCGCTCCCTGACAGCTGCAGGAATCACGGTTAGGGAAAATTATACGGTGCCCCTAGTGTGTAGAGATGAGGAAAACAGAGTAGTGAGACATTCATTCCTGTATTCACCCTATTGCCCCATCAACCTGTTAGGAAAAGATCTAATGTGTAAAATGGATATCTGTCTGATCTCTACGCCGGAAGGAATACAGGTCAGGCGACACTCCGACCTTCATTTTGCCTTGATAAAATGTAGCCCAAACACACCCTTGTACATATATCAGTGGGACTTGATCCCAACAGCAGTGCCCTCTATCAATCAGGAATTATTAGACATCGCAAAGGCAAGAACGTGCCCGGATGACACACGTTACATGAAGGTTGAGAACCTACACTGTACCACACACATACACCACACAGGTTTAGGGCGAGCAATTGAAATGAAAAATGTACGATAAAGTATGTGTTTTGGAACAGCAACAAATGTGCAGCAGTGGTGCGCGTCCAGCCAGAAACACAAGAGAACGTGCAAGAAAGAAAATTCTTCCTGAAACCCGAAGCAGACTTCCCTTTCGACGTCCCAGGCTCGACACCTCGTGTCGTTGGCCAAGAGTAGACAGGATAAATGGCGTGACATAAGACCATGGGATCGCACCTGGGAAAGCAAGGGTGGGAACCGACTGACGACCCCCGGGTCCACCGTCTGACAGGACCGACCGACCAAGCGCACAGTAACCCTAGCAGCAGATAAGCGTCTCGATAAAAAGTGCCTGGCAAAGATTAATGTACAAGACATTCCCGAATTGGCTGAAGTCCCAGAAGGCCTCTGGGCTAAAAACAAATATGATGTAGGCCTAATAACCAGCATGCAACCAGTGGTGATCACCCCCAAATCTAGTTATAGGCCATGCGCGCATCAATATCCCCTAAAGAAAGAAGCAGGAGATGGAATCACACCGTTATTCGATTCCCTACTCAAGGCAGGAGTAATAATCCCATGCGAAAACTCCCTGCTTAGAACACCTATCTTCCCGGTAAAGAAGATATGCGGACTGGATGAACCGGTAGAAAGGGAAAGCCCCGACATAAAAAAAAGAGTACAGGCAATTAGACACATACCAAAGTCCCAGACGGCAAAACAGGTGAAATCATTCCTGGGGATGACTTCTTATTGCAGGATGTTTATCCCGGACTACACATGTCTAGAGGGGCCCCTAAGCAATCGCTCACGGGCCAGGGATCCTCCCAGGTAGCAAGGTCACGTGGAGCCCTGCTGCAGCAGAAGCATTCCAGGGGCTAAAAATAACACTGCTCACCACCCCCACATTAGGCCTCCCATATCCGACCAGACCATTTACCCAAGCAGTAGACGTAAAGAAAACCTTGCTGGTTTCGCATGTCTATGCTACTGCTTGAACAAAAGACATGTCACCTCTCTGCAGCGAGATGGTTACGCAATAACACCTGCTTGCTTGATATGCCTAACATAACTGTGAAACACTGCAATGTCCTTAACCCAGCCACCCTTTTACCTATTCCAGGAGACGGAGATGAACATAACTGTGGCTGTTGTTAACGCTGTTTGTTCCCCCAGAGTTGACCTAAAGGAGATACCACTCGAGAATGTGGAAATGGAACCGTTTGTGGACACTGTGTTGCTCCCAAAACAATTTTCTATATGTAAATGTGAAGCTCATACATCCAATGATGATTTTGTCTCTAGGGAAATGCACAGGCTGATGAGGCCGCCAAGGCGGCTGCGCGTAACCTTGTTAACCATTCCTCTTACATGTATGAATCATTCCCACCTCCTTCCCGGACAGCCCCATTACAGGAACTACATGCCAGGGCCCTACCCGGTGAAGTTGATCAGTGGAGAAAGTGTGGTTGTATCCAAAGGGAGGGGGTGTGGGAGGGGCCAGATGATAAGCTGTGCCTCCCCAAGTGGTTGTTCCATCATTATGCTAAATTGACACATGGGTTGGACCATGTGTCAAAAGGGGGAATGCTAGCATCTATCAATCAACAGTGGTTTACAAAGGGGTTCTCAATTTACTCTCACAAAATTGTACTCAAAATAATACATAGGACTTATATAGCTCTTTTCTAGGTACTCAAAGACGCTTCACAATAAACAAATAACATAATGTAACATAAACGTACACAGATACAGAAAACAAATACAAATATAGGTTACAGAGTGAAAGAGAATGGTGGAGGTGGAAGTCAGATATTGTAGGCTTTCTTGAAAAGGTGGGTTTTGAGTTGTATTTTAAAAGAAGTATGTGTGTCAGAGAGTCCTCCCTGTGGGCTCACCACCTGCAGGGAGAGTCATTGGGGTCGGGTGCATTGTATACCGGGCGGTAGGCAAAAGCGGGGTCCTGGGCGTGCGGATCCCCGTCATCGCCGACTGGTTCTAGGGACGTGGAACATCACCTCACTGGCGGGGAAGGAGCCGGAGCTGGTGCGGGAGGTGGAGCGGTACCAACTAGATATGGTTGGGCTCACCTCCACGCACAGCACCGGGTCTGGAACCAAACTCCTGGAGAGGGGCTGGACCCTCTACTTCTCCGGAGTTGCCCAGGGTGTGAGGCGCCAGGCGGGTGTGGGGATACTCACAAGTCCCCGGCTGAGCGCCGCTGTGTTGGAGTTCTCTCCGGTGGACGAGAGGGTCGCCTCCATGCGACTGTAAGTCGCTGGGGGGAAGGCTCTGACTGTTGTGTTTGCCTACGCACCAAACAGCAGCTCAGAGTATCCGGCCTTCTTGGAGTCCTTGGGTGACATCCTGGAAAGGGTTCCATCCGGGGACTCCATAGTTCTACTGGGGGACTTCAACGCACACATGGGCAATGATGGAGAAACCTGGAGGGGAGTGATTGGGATGAACGGCCTGCCCGATCTGAACCAGAGTGGTGTTTTGTTATTGGACTTCTGTGCTAGTCATGGACTGGCCATAACAAACACCATGTTCGAACATAGGGTGGTTCACAAGTGTACCTGGTACCGGACCACCCTAGGCCAAATGTCGCTGATCGACTTTGTAATCGTATCAGCAGATCTGCGGCCACATGTTTTGGACACTCGGGTGAAGAGGGGAGCAGAGCTGTCAACTGATCACCACCTGGTGGTGATTCGGATCAGATGGAGCGGGAGGCTGCCAGACAGACCTGGTAAACCCAAACGTGTAGTGAGGGTGAACTGGGAACGTCTGGTGGAAGCCCCTGTCCGTAGGGTCTTTAACTCCCACCTCCGGAAGAACTTCTCGTGCGTTGGGGACATGGAACATGAGTGGGCCATGTTCAGAGCCTCCATTGTAGAGGCTGCAGCTCGGAGCTGTGGTCAAAAGGCTGTCGGTGCCTGTCGTGGCGGCAACCCAAGAACCCGTTGGTGGACACCAACGGTGAAGAAAGCCGTCAGGCTGAAGAAGGAGGCCTTTCGGGCCTGGTTGGCCCAGGGGTCTCCTGAAACAGCAGACAGGTACCGGGAGGCCAAAAGGACCGCAGCTTCAGCGGTTGCTGAAGCAAAAACCCGGGTGTGGGAGGAGTTCGGGGAGGCCATGGAGCAGGACTTTCGGTTGGCCTCAAGGAGGTTCTGGCAAACTGTCCGGCGACTCAGGAAGGGAAAGCAGGGCTTGGCTCAGGCTGTGCTCAGTCGGGGAGGAGAACTGCTGACCCAGACTGAGGATATTGTCGGGCGGTGGAAAGAACACTTTGAGGAGCTCCTGAACCCGACCAGTACGTCCTCTGGGGAAGAGGCAGAGTCTGAAGACTCGGGGGAAGTCTCACCCATATCCTTGGCAGAGGTCGCTGAAGTAGTCAAAAAGCTCTTCAGTGGCAAGGCGCCAGGTGTGGATGAGATTCGCCCTGAGATGCTGAAGGCTCTGGACATTGTCGGGCTGTCGTGGCTGACACGCCTAGTCAATGTAGCGTGGAGGTCGGGGACAGTACCTGTGGAGTGGCAGACCGGGGTGGTGGTCCCCATTTTCAAGAAAGGGGACCGGAGGGTGTGCTCCAACTATCGGGGTATCACACTGCTCAGCCTCCCCGGGAAAGTTTATTCCAGGGTGCTGGAAAGGAGGCTCCGGCCGATTGTCGAACCTCAGCTCCAGGAGGAACAATGCGGATTCCGTCCTGGCCGTGGAACAGTGGACCAGCTCTTTACCCTCGCAGGGTTGTTGGGGGGGGCATGGGAGTTTGCCCATCCAGTCATGTGCTTTGTGGACTTGGAGAAGGCCTATGACCGTGTCCCCCGGGGAATCATGTGGGGGGTACTACGGGAGTATGGGGTACCGGGGCCGTTGGTACGTGCCATTCGGTCCTTGTACGAACAAAGTGCAAGCTGCGTCCGTATTCTCGGCACAAAGTCAAGCATGTTCTCAGTGGGTGTTGGACTCCGCCAAGGTTGCCCCTTGTCACCGGTTCTGTTCATGATCTTCATGGACAGAATCTCAAGGCGCAGCCGAGGTGAGGAGAGTGTCCGGTTTGGGGAGCTCAGAATTGCATCTCTGCTCTTTGCAGATGATGTGGTTCTGTTGGCTACATCAAACCGTGACCTCCAGCATGCACTGGGGCAGTTTGCAGCCGAGTGTGAAGCAGTCGGGATGAGAGTCAGCACCTCCAAGTCTGAGGCCATGGTTCTCTGCCGGAAAACGGTGGAGTGTTCCCTCCGGGTTGGGAGTGAGTTGCTGCCTCAAGCGAAGGAGTTCAAGTATCTCGGGGTCTTGTTCACGAGTGAGGGCAAAATGGAGCGGGAGATGGACAGACGGATTGGTGCAGCGTCTGCAGTGATGCGGGCGCTGTACCGGTCCGTTGTGGTGAAGAGGGAGCTGAGCCGGAAGGCGAAGCTTTCGATTTACTGGTCCATCTACGTTCCAACCCTCACCTATGGTCACGAGCTTTGGGTAGTGACCGAAAGAATGAGATCGCGGATACAAGCGGCCGAAATGAGTTTCCTCTGCAGGGTGGCTGGGCTCAGCCTTAGAGATAGGGTGAGGAGCTCAGACATCCGGAGGGAGCTCGGAGTAGAGCCGCTGCTCCTCCGCATCGAAAGGAGTCAGCTGAGGTGGTTCGGGCATCTGATTAGGATGCCCCCCGGGCGCCTCCCTTTGGAGGTTTTCCGGGCACGTCCAACTGGGAGGAGACCCCGGGGCAGACCCAGAACTCGCTGGAGGGATTACATATCTCGTCTGGCCTGGGAACGCCTCGGGATCCCCCAGGAGGAACTAGAGAGTGTGGCTGGGGAGAAGGAAGCCTGGGGGGCCCTGCTTAGCCGGCTGCCACCGCGACCCGACCCCGGATAAGCGGACGATAATGGATGGATGGATGTGTGTCAGAGTTTCGGATGTTAGGAGGCAGGGAATTCCAAAGGGTTGGGGCGGAGTCGTGCAATATTACGGAGGTGGAAGAAGGATGTTTTGGTGATGTAAAGCTGGGTGTCGTCGGCGTAGCAGTGAAATTGTAGTCCATGGCGGCGAATGATGTGACCAAGGGGGAGCATGTAGAGGATGAAGAGGAGGGGACCAAGCATCAAGCCTTGAGGGACTCCATGTGAGACTGGGGTGGTATGGGATTTGCAGTTATTGATGGAGATGTAGTGAAATCTGTCTGACAGGTAGGATTTGAACCCGGAGAGTGCTGAACCAGTTATGCCAATGCAGGATTGCAGGCGACTGAGGAGGATGGAGTGGTTAATAGTGTCAAAGGCTGCACTGAGGTCGAGGAGGAGGAGAATGTTGAGGGAGCCAGAATCAGAGGAGAGTAGGAGATCGTTGGTGACTTTGAGCAGAGCGGTTTCAGTACAGTGCTGTGTTCGGAAGCCAGATTGGAATATTTCATACATTTTGTTGGTGTGGAGGTATTGTTTGAGTTGTGCTGCGACGGTGCGTTCCAGGATTTTTGAGAGAAATGGAAGGTTGGCGATGGTTCTGAAGTTGTTGGGGTTGTCAGGGTCCAGGCCAGGCTTTTTGAGGACGGGTGTGATAGCAGCAAGCTTGAAAGGAGAGGGAACAATGCCAGAAGTGAGGGAGGAGTTGATGATTGGGGCAGTGATGAGTGGGGCAAGAGAAGAAAGACAGGTTTTAACAAGGGTGGATGGGATGGGGTCGAGGGGGCAGGTGGAGGACTTAATGCCAGTGAGTATTTTAGAGAGGTCAGATGTGGTTATGGGGGAGAAGAGGGAAAGGCAGTGGTCTGTTGGTGGGGGAAGTGCAGGCTCCTGGTCGGGGGAGATGGCAGAGGAGGTGACTAGTTGGTTGTGGATGTTTTTCGATTTTGGAGTGGAAGATTTTTCCGGGGTGAATGAGGGTGAAATATTGTCCAGAGGAGCATATTTATGGTGGGAAACAGAGTGTGGGGGTTGGAGGATTCGGCGTGTATGATGCCGGAGTAGAAGGTGGAGCGGGCTTTGTTGAGTGCAGACTTGTCCTGGTGAATGTGTTCTTTGTAGGCCAGGGCGTGTACAGTGAGTCCGGTTTTCTTGTATAAGCGTTCTAGCTGTCTCCGTTGTTTTTTGAGAGCATGTAGTTCGGGGGTGTACAAGGGGGCAGACTGAGTGAATGTGACGGTTTTTGTGGGTTAACAGGGAGTGTGAAGTCAGATATAATGTTCGATATACAGGTGGAGAGGGAGATAGGGCAGATGGATTTCAGATGGTGAGGTCGGTGTTAGAGATACTGTTGATATGGAGGCCAGATGAGCAAACCAGGTCCAGGATATGTCCACGGCTGTGGGTGGGGAAATTGTGTAGGGTGAAGTTGAAACAGTTGAGTATGTCCAGGAAATCTGTTGCACTTTTACAGTCTGGGGAGTCAATGTGAATGTTAAAATCGCCTAGGAGTAAGACAGAGGGTGAAATTGTAGACAGTTGTGTGATGAATTCTGAGAGGTTGGATAGGAAAGAGGGGTTGGGCTTGGGTGGACGGTAGATGAGAGCAATGACTAGAGGTTTAGGGTAGGGATGCACCGATCCAACTTTTTCAGTCCCGATACCGATACTAATACCTGGGCTTTGGGTATCGGCCGATACCGAGTACCGATCCGATACCATTGTTAAATTACTGTTTGCCTCACTGTGTGGAAGAGAATGGGATCATTCTTTTGTGCAAGGCAACATCAGGCTTGACTTAAACATTACTTTCCTAACTTTGTAAAACAAAATAACAAATTAACAGATATAAATGTACTGAATTGTTATTTATTATTAAAATAATAAATAATCGTGCACCAGCAACTTGAACAAAACAGGAATCAAAATTCTTGGTAAACATTTAGTGCAAATAGGAATATTCCTAACATTTACATCCCGCCCTGATCAGGCAGCGGCAGCTTCGCGCGATTCATTTACAGTCTGGACGCGGAGGGGTGAACGTCTCGTGCTCTGACTGCAGCTGCGCGTCAATCCAGTTTATTGTCTGTGATGAATTCATTGAGAATAAGACTTTTATTGTTGAGGGATCTTGTGTTGAACAGGGCGATTTTCAGGTGCTTTTGTTTTGAAGTTGACGTAGGGGAAGTGGGTATTGGGCGTAGGTTGAAAGCATTCACGTGGGTGTTGTTCTGATGACGTGACGTATTGTTGTGGTGACGGAGTGAGGAAGTGCGCATGTTGTTATTGGACCACAGAGATGGGATGCTGTTTATGGCGGTGGATTTATAAATAAACTTGCGGCGGTGGCGTCGTAGAAGTCCAGAGTTTTTTATTGATGTGATGAGTTCCGTAGGAGGAGGTGTTTGGTGATTTAGCCGGAGGAGTTGCATGGTTGTGTAGCATAGCACCATGTCCAAAGTAGAGCTGGAACAGTTGGTGGATGATGGCTGTGACAGGCGAAGTTGCAGCAGAAAGAACAAGACCAACCACAACATGGCAGAAGGAGAAACCAGCCAGCCTAGGCCCAGGTTGGAAGCTGAGGGGAGCTAGTTTGGCTCGACGTAGAAGGCAGCGGTCCTAGCCAGCGAGGGCTAACTGCACTGTGCCAGATGGAAGTCTGCCCAGGGTTTGCCTTCGGCCGCGGCTGTGGTCTAACCGAACCGAGACAGGTGGCGGCCTGTCCGGGGTCTACCTTCCAGCTAAGCAGTGGTGGATGAAGTCCAGCAAACAGGTGAGTGCCCGTCCCGAGCAGTAACGTTGTAACGTTAACGTTAGCCCGATGAATTGAGATGGAGGGCAGTTTGCATTAGGCAGTTCAGGTAGATAGCTGAGTAATCCGTTGTGGACAGCCGATTGTAAAGGCAGGTTGTGAGGTGGTAGCTTAACTCAGAATCAAATCAAAACAAATCGAAATGATGACAGAGAAAACGAACGTAAACTAATTCAAACTTTCTGAAGGAGGGACAAGCGGCAGCCAAACGCGCCAGCGTCCTCTCCACGTGTTCTCCACAAGGGACAGGCGTTCTCTACATAGGGAGAGGAATTCGGACAGCACCAACAGGTGAAAGACGCACTCCTGCTGCTGGCCTCTGGTCCCCTGCACGATCTATGACCAGGACACTGGGTGGTCATCAAAGACCTCCGTCGTGGAAACAACCCAGGTGGACCGGCCCGTACCAGATTCTGCCACCAACCCAATCCACCATCAAGGTCAGAGAGAGGGTGATGTGGGTGCATGCCCAGCACTGCAAGCGAGCATCAGCACCGCCTGTGACCAAGGGTGATGACAGACCATCACCCAACGACCAGGAAGAGAAGCAGATGACCAAGAACGACACGCCCTAAGCTGTACACATACACACCACTGATTCCCGATTCGACCACACGGTGCAAGCCTAGCGCTGCCGTAGAAGGTCTATACATAACTGCACATACACCTGGAAGCTGAAGGACACACCTCATATGACCACACCACACTGGTTACGGAGTGTACGCCGAACGCTGCTCCAGATCAGACCATAAAACATATACACACGGCCAAAGAACACACCTCTTAAGAAGATCTGCGTGAACGCCTGCCCACCACGATGGAAGAAAGAAGAAGACGCCCATGGCATCCGTTCTGCCAGCCAGGCCTATGTGGGCTGTGTGGCACCATGTGTGTGTTACTCATAGTCAGGCAGAATAGGAGGCATAACTGGCCATGCGACTATGTAAAAGTACATCGACTGTCACTTAATTGAAAGTCTTTGAACTGAGAGGGTGACTCTGCTACATTGCTGTCAATGAACTCACCAAATTGCCTTAGTATGTCATCACATTTGCTAGCATCAACTTTCTTAGCATCTACTAGAACTTTTAACATTTTCTTCAAATCGGCTTTGCAATTCTACCGAGAGAAAAAAGTTCACTTTAGCAGTCAGAAGGGGGTCACTGCACATTTCTTTCACGACTGTGTAGGATTTCGTTTTGGGATCTTTGAGTTGCTTTTCGTTTAACATATGCGTTTACACGAGGCAATATTTCCAAGGCCCTCTCTGCTACTGGAACATTTTCTCGCCACCTCTGCTGACAAAATGTAAACAGAAACCGAACATTGCCTGTAGCCTTGCAGGCTTGAGTGTAGTCCTCTCTCCTCGCCGGTGTGTCTTTGAACAGCCAGTATAAACTTGATAGGAATTTTGTGACCCCCCAATCAGCAACAAGAAAACCCAGTCCTGAAAGCTCCATTTACGATGTGTAGTCCACAACTTCCGATATTCAACAGAGCAGAGTCACAGTCTGTTCTCAACTGCTCATGCAGTGATTCACTACATTTCCAATTAACGTTCGGGCCGTCCATTGACACCTGCAGCAAATTGCGCATGTTAATCTTTTCCACACGCTCATTGCTGGAGCATGGTGTCGGCATCTGCATGGCCCGTGTAGCGACACTGTCATTCTCCCACAGCCAAACATGAACATCCATTTGCTTGCACTGCGACTTGTGGTTTAAGCTTTCGTCATACAGTAGCACATATTCACCTGCCTTTTCTATTTGTTGCACCAGCATTGTCAGAAAATATGGTGCAATTCCATAACAAGAGAGGTACGCGCATTTGCGCTCTCCACATGTGAAAGATTTAGCGATCTCGCTATCAGGAATCATGTTTTGAAATAGGTCATTAACACCTTCGCATGATCTATATGAATAATGTTTATCCATAACATTTAAGGACCATAACATTTCAGATTTCAAACAGTCCGTTTTGGTGACAAAAGAGGACATTCCTGTTGATGAACTAGCAGGCCTACTGTGTGTGGGGCTATCCATTTCGCTTGTAGCTCGAGCCACGTTGCTACTTGGGGATGGCGTTTCGGTTGCCATGTTGCTGCTTGCCTGGGATGACAAAGCTGTCCTTGAAGTTGACGCTGGCTTGCCTTTTCTTTATTTCGCAATGCTTTTGTCCTTTCATATGGCTTTTGACCGCAGCTTCACCCATGTTACAGACATCAAACTTTTTCTTGCAGTAAAAACATCCTGCCCTGTATTTGTTCGTTTTGTCCTCTTGAAGCCAGTCCTTGTACTCTTCTTTTTCCATCCAATTTGGATTAAAGACGCACTTGCCCGGCATTTGTTGCCTATTTTCACACTTGAATATGCAATGCTGACATTCAAAGTCGCGCTTGTTAAAGAAAATGGCGCCTGTAGTCCTATGTTGTACGCCCCTCCCCCACCCACTAACGCACAGGCCTAACGAGTGATCACGCTTTCGTAAATTTGAAATATTTTTCACAAGATTGTTTTAAAATATGTTAAGCTCGTACTTATGTAAGAATAATTAACTTATTCCATGACTTTCAAGCTTCTTTTTAATTTTCAAGGACATTTCAGGACTTTACCACTATGAAATTCCATGACTTTCCAGGTTTTTAAGCACCTGTACGAACCCTGCAAATGACAATTTTAAATCAATGTCAAACAGGGCACTGAGGATTTATATCATTGGACATTGTGGTTCTCTCAAGAAATGGCATGATATAATGAGTTTGCTGCAAACAAACCATGAGCATTCCACATAAATACTGTATACAAACGTCACACATCCATATCCAAAGTGAACATAGATAGCACACGCATTCAATCACAAAGCCTTAATGATTATGACTATTTCTACTCTCTATATATCAAACAACCATTTAAAAAAAATTCGGAATGCAAAAAGAATACAGGAATAGAGCAGAAAACATTGGGTCGGGTTATATGTGCGGATGACAGGTTCTGGACGTCGCGGGTGTGGGGCGGGAGAGGGTCTTGAAAATCAGACCCGTGCAGGAATGAATTTTCTGTTAAATGTATATTTCAATTAAAAAAGGATCCTCCCTTATAATGTTGTTGAGCTGGTGTGGATTGTATTGGAGATATTTTCCGGTATATTCATAAGAATGGCTGTCATTATACTGTATGGGTGAATTAAGGGTAGAAAAAGACAGAGTAAACTGTGAGTATTTTAATGAATGCATTCACCAGACTCCTCTCTAGCAGAGTGAGTACCAACAGATATTTCCATGTGGCTTTTAAGCCCATTTTACACCGCCAGGGGTTCTGGTGTCAGCCATAAACCTCATCCCCTTTGACCTCCGAATACCCAGTTGACATGGCGTGGGGTTACCTGCCCAAGGGAACTCTCCCCCTGTATAAACATTCACCAGACTTAACCTCTTCCCCAGCTGCTTATCTGCATGACCAGTCGTCACCTTCATTTATGACTAGTCGAGGAAGGGGTCTCCTCCTGCCATATCATTTCTTGAACCAGGAATAGGAGAGAGAACCTATGTTGCGGTTACCTTAATGGGTTTTGGAATGTGTAGGATGAACATGTGACGATGACCATGTGACGATGTGACTATAAGTCAGAGTCAAAGAGGAGTGAATTCAGTCTTCTCTGCCGATTTGACTCAGGCTTGGTGTCACTATTGGCTGTGGCAAATAAAGTCTTTAACTTTCAAACTTTGGTCTTCCTGATCTCCCTCTTACGAATGTCAGAGTATTGGTAAAATCCACGACAATTGCACATGCTTTGAGTAGTAAGCCTATGTCAAACCAATTTATTCGTTTACATTTTTTCCCCATATAATTGCTGACACTGAATGTTGGAATATATATTTTCGTAACATAATATAATAAGCCGTCACTTGATTTTTTTGGACAGCCCTTCTGACTCTGTGTGTGTGTGTGTGTGTGTGTGTGTGTGTGTGTGTGTGTGTGTGTGTGTGATGACTTTTTTTCTGACTTCATTGATAGAAAGGTCGACTTGAAAAAATCAGTAGTCGTGCAAGCCCTACTCTATCATTACAAAGTGCATATCTACAGACGGGGACCATTTGCACCAATAAAACAAGCATATTGTGTCCATTACTCCCACCCGTTAGCTTTGGGCCAATAGAAACTCTGATATGATTGTGACACATCACGTGTGACATGTCAATCAAATGCAATTCGAAAAATTGACCCCTTTTAAAAGTGGTATCACAAAGTGGTTTTAACATGATTCAAATTGAAATGTGTTTCTGTTTATTACTATGAAACAGGTCTGAAGTATTTAGGTTGAAAAGTTTTAGAATGCAAATAATTCCAATGGCATCGAAGAGTACAAATGGTAGTACCTTTTACCTTTGCATTTACCTAAACTATAATGTCTGTCCCTCCGTCTGAATCTCGTCGCCACACAATAACTACGCAATTATGTAATATGATAAAGAGATATATTTATATAGTCTTACAGTTACAACCGGCCCTTTGAGGGCAACCATCATGCTGATGTGGCCTGGGATGATGTTTAACACCCCTGCTCTAAACTCTGACTGTCTGACTGAATTTTTATAAATTATAAGTGAATGATATTGAATTACAATAATTAGTATGTGACAATCACATAGGACTTTTTGGCCATATTTGAAATCATTCTTTTCCAATCATTTCCATTGAAAATCTGTGTAACACACACACACACACACACACACACACACACACACACACACACAAACCCTTGTCACCTGTTGCAGTGTCGTCGCCGTCCAGGAGGGGGATATAGTCAGTCTTGCCCACAGTCTCCCCGATCTGATCATCAAAGGCTTCAGCCTCCAGCTGGGCTACAAAGTCTCGCTCCACCTGGGCCTCTTGGCCAGGCCGGTCCACACAGTCGCTCAGCGCATCGGTGAGGCTCAGGTCCGCCATTGCTGCAGAGATATTTAGAGTTGCATTAGCAAAGATGGGGTTTGGAGTTTTTTTTAACCAAAAGTGGCCAAAAAGAATGGTTGTCTAGAAAGCAGAAGGTTGCTGGTATAACAGCTCCTCCTAGTCAAGTGTGTCCCTGAGCAAGACATCTTACCCCAACTGCTCCCGACAAGCTGGCTGTTGCCTTGCATGGTTGAGACCGCTGTTGGTGGATGCATGCGGGTATGAGTGGTTGAATGTGAGGCAAAATTATATAGTGCTTTGGATAAAAGTGCTATATAAATTCAATGTATTTATTACTTCCAATTTATTATACAATATTAACATAATCAAGTGAATATGGGGGGTGGGGGGAGAGCGAGAGCGACCACAACCAAACATGGGCACCAAGAAAAAGAGAGAATATCAGAGAGGCTGTCACACAAAGCAGAGGGAATTGTGCAACACCACTCTGTACCACAGAAAGGCTGACTATCTCTCACTTATAAAGCTACAGTATCATTGTATGGAAACAAGCGCTCATGCATGCATACACAGTACTGCAGCCAGCCATTTCTATTCCTGATCCCTTGCTGCTGTCTTTCATACTTGTGAAGAAGCATGTAACTTTGATCAGTCTGATATGTTTTATATTGTAGTGTTTCCTTTTTGTCAATTTCCCCCCCACCCCCTCCCCCCTTCCCCCCTCCTAGCGCAAGTCATCAAAAATGAATCACATAGATACAAGTACACATGTATTTTCATTCATTTTCATTTCATTCATTAATATCATGTTACCTCTAAATACTATCTTGCAATATTACCTCTCATCTCCGCTCATAATCATGTGCAATATTGTTAATGTCATGTACAATGCCTCTTCTCAATATTATCCATGTAATATTACCATGCTACATTACCTTTCAAAATGATGTGCAATATTCTTAATATTATTTTTATCATGTGCAACTATTATTATTATCAGTTTTATTACACTTCAATTATTGCCAAATTGTTTTTGCGGACTGAATATCTTATCTTGCCAATATATTTTTATACTTCACCTATATTTTTATACTTCTATTAGGACTTAGACCTACTGTACATTTCTAAATCTATTATTTGACTTTTACTTTTCTGTTTATTTCTCTATTGTTTTATTGTATTGCTATGCAAACTAGCACAAGAATTTCCTTCGGGATTAATAAAGTTCTATCTGATCTTATCTTATTTTGGCAAAAAATAAAACTGGTACAAGCTACATTGTTTGTACCAGGAAGAAGAATTGGAAGAAGCCTGAGATGCCCATGTAACATTCCCTGTCTCACAGTTGGCTCAGTACCAGCCAGAAAACTGTTTAACATGCATTTAGTAACATGACCTGAACCTGGTGCAGAGCGCTAACAGCTATTTGCATAGAGACAGAGCTAGCACCATCCATCTAAAGTTATTTTATACAGTCTATTGCAGAGGTCACAAATAGGCAGACCGCGGTCCGCGTCCGGACCCAGATCAAGATTCTTGATCAGATTCAAGAAATTCCTTCAGGATTAATAAAGTTCTATCCGGACCCAGACCTATACCCGATAAATTATTGAGAATTGGAGCATTCCGATTTTAACCGGCACATCTTTTCTTGCCTCTGTGACACTGGCTTCGCGCCCGAAAACCAGTATGTCTCATTTGTCCCAAAACTGTGGCAATTATTACAAGCGGCAATGTGAAGCACCACTACGAGAGAGATATTGATATGATTACTACAGTAAGCTACTTCAATATACAAAGTATGACACACACAACGCAAGTTATGTGTGACGTTATGATGTTCCAGACCATTGCTTCAGGACATTTTCTTTAACTGGAACTTTTCGAAATGTAATTGAATACCCCTGGTATTTTGTCTGAAGCGGCTTGTCCCCAATATGACCCTACAACAACATCTGCTGGGCCATCTATCCCAGGATGACTAACAACCTCTGTGAGACTGTAAACATTTCCATTTGATTTAAAATCCGTCTGACTTTCAGTATGGCAGCAATCTGAAATAATAGCCGGAATGGTAGGCCAGACAGACAAGTCAAGTCTGTCAGTCAGGATATATAAAGTACTGTGGCAGCTGGCCACTGAGGAGCATAGGAGGAGAGCTGTGGAAACAGTACGGGGGGCCGAGATTCCCCATTTGGCCCCCAGAGGGAGCCCGGGAGACGGATGTTTGGAGAGAGGCAATTAGCCTTTTTGGCTGCGGCTTGTTGAGAGCACTCCGCGGCGGCCAATCAGGGCCCGGCATACAGGAAATAAATAAGAGGGGACCTGGGTGGTGTGGAGAGTCAAGAAGAGAGTGGAGGAGAGAGAGTTGGAAGAGGAGGTGGTTGTGCTGGAAGTGGGAGAGGAAGAAGGAACGGACATGGGAGAGAAAGAAGAAGAAGAGTGGAAACAAAGTACTGTCACAGTACTTTCAAATCAACATATTGACCAATCTGTTACATTAGGTATTAAATACATACATTTAACATTGCACATTTAAACATACACTTGTTTGCAGCCCATTAAGGCAGCAAGTACACGGTCAAGCACCTGCCCAGGAGGCTAGGATGTGGTGGCCACAGCACGGATACTTTTGCCCCACCACGACTGTGATGAATTCACATAATTGCATATCTTTCTCTAGGGGCATGCCTTAGTAGACTCTGTAGTGGATCTAGGGTCCCACCCCCCCACTTAATTCACAAATCTCTTCCAAAATCCTGTGGAAACACCAGTGTGCCACTGAAAGACTATGACCTAGAAATATATAGAAAGTCTTAATCCCGAAGGAAATCTAGGCAGCCAGTAGCTCAATACAAATTAGCAATACACAATAATAAGTAACCTGTTAAGTATCTACACTATACATAAACATAAGATATACTAAACTATGAAATACAAGATCCTGTACCTCCACAGTGCAAAAATTATGTGCGATGACAAATCAAGTGACTTGAAATGCATAGTAAGCAGGGCTAATATAGCCAGTGGGAAAAAAGAGTATCAGATCAGTATCAGGCCCATATCTCCTGCGTCTGCCCGTTGAGCAGCTCTGTGCCAGTAACCTGCTGTGAAAGTACTCCTCTGCTTCCTTATGGAGGTGTGGCTCATTGTCCATGATAGACAGTAGTTTGCGCAGGGTCCTCTTCTCTACCACTGTCCCCAGAATCCAGCTCCATGCTGACCCAGCTAACCTAACTAGCTTGTACAGCCGCATTGCCCTCTTCTCTCTCCAGCAGATAAGATAAGATAAGATAGAACTTTATTGATCCCGAAGGAAATTCTTGTGCCAAAACAGTAGGGAAATAACAATAGAATAGAATAAAAATAAAATAACAAATTTACAGTGAGTCTCAATGTAAGGTAAGATAAGATACAATATATAGTAATATAGATAAGTAATATATAAGTAATGTAATAAGTAATATAGAAAATGAACACTGGCAACCACAGACTGGGAGAACAGATGTTAAAGACCCCAGCCTCAGACAAAAATAGAGCTGGCTCTGTCCCTTCTTGTATAGCATGCCCATGCTCATTTCTCCCTATCAGTCTACCACCATGTCCTTGGTCTCTTGGTCATGAATTCAACAGCAAAAGGTTTGACCGACACCCTACAAAAAAGTCAAATCCACCAGGCATCTAAATCCCACACATACGGTGTTCCAAAACACTCTTTCTTTGGCAGAAACCTCTAAACGCCAGTTCAGTTTTTCAGCAAAAGACTATGTTCACAGAACCAATCAGAAGACGTGATTCAGGTCACGTGATATTCAAGATGGCGGCCACGCAATCGCTGATCCTATGCCGAGATGCAGGATTTTTCAAACTGTTACAGCCAAATTATCACATTAATCACAAAATTAAATGGAAAACATTGGTGGAACCTGTGGTGGTTAGCCACGTAATTCTGCCCGTTCTAAGGCTAAAGAAGCTTGTTACAATGATAGGATTGCCTGTATAGCATGTAAACACAGCAGTGCTTTGTGTAAAGCCACAACTCTGACTGAACATGACTTGGCATACATTAACTCATTCCCCGCCAGAGGTTCAAAGGAAAAGTCACCAGCCACAGCCAGGGTTTTTGATCATTTTGACTAATCTCCCAAGACCCACAGAATATGTTCTTCTATGACCATGTAAACACTGAATATCACAAAAGATAGAAGAGAGCCTCTACTTTCATAGGAAAAAAAAGTTTGTTTCTGCCTTCTTCCGTTCTTTAGTTATTGACACTTGAATGTCGGTCGTTCACCGAAAACACCAGTCTGTGAACAGGAAGCTGAGAAAAGTGCATTTTTGTGAAAGAGACTCAAGCAGAACAGTGGTTTGACCGTTTTATTTTTGGCATGAGTCACACATCAAACAATTACAAACAAACAAAAACATCCATCCATCCATCCATTAGCGTCCGCTTATCCGGGGTCGGGTCGCGGTGGCAGCCGGCTAAGCAGGGCCCCCCGTCCTGGGCGTGCGGATCCCCGTCATCGCCAACTGGTTCTAGGGACGTGGAACGTCACCTCACTGGCGGGGAAGGAGCCGGAGCTGGTGCGGGAGGTGGAGCGGTACCAACTAGATATGGTTGGGCTCACCTCCACGCACAGCACCGGGTCTGGAACCAAACTCCTGGAGAGGGGCTGGACCCTCTACTTCTCCGGAGTTGCCCAGGGTGTGAGGCGCCAGGCGGGTGTGGGGATACTCACAAGTCCCCGGCTGAGCGCCGCTGTGTTGGAGTTCTCTCCGGTGGACGAGAGGGTCGCCTCCATGCGACTGCAAGTCGCTGGGGGGAAGGCTCTGACTGTTGTGTGTGCCTACGAGCACTGAGTGTGGTGTTGTTATTGGACTTCTGTGCTAGTCATGGACTGGCCATAACAAACACCATGTTCGAACATAGGGTGGTTCACAAGTGTACCTGGTACCGGACCACCTTAGGCCAAAGGTCGCTGATCGACTTTGTAATCGTATCAGCA
The DNA here is from genome assembly GCA_002895965.2 of Coryphaenoides rupestris. NCBI lineage: Eukaryota > Metazoa > Chordata > Actinopteri > Gadiformes > Macrouridae > Coryphaenoides > Coryphaenoides rupestris. Next base: position 72,751 of record PIJE02000467.1, on the reverse strand, counting down.
GATCTGCGGCCGCATGTTTTGGACACTCGGGTGAAGAGAGGAGCAGAGCTGTCAACTGATCACCACCTGGTGGTGAGTTGGATCAGATGGCGCGGGAGGCTGCCAGACAGACCTGGTAAACCCAAACGTGTAGTGAGGGTGAACTGGGAACGTCTGGTGGAAGCCCCTGTCCGTAGGGTCTTTAACTCCCACCTCCGGAAGAACTTCTCGTGCATCCCGGGGGAGGTTGGGGACATGGAACATGAGTGGGCCATGTTCAGAGCCTCCATTGTAGAGGCTGCAGCTCGTAGCTGTGGTCACAAGGCAATGTCGTGCCAAATAAGTCGTGGCGGCAACCAAGACACCCCGTTGGTGGGACACCAGCGGTGAAGGAAGCCGTCAGGCTGAAGAAGGAGGCCTTTCGGGCCTGGTTGGCCCAGGGTCTCCTGAAACAGCAGACAGGTTACCGGAGAGCCAAAAGGACCGCAGCTTCAGCGGTGCTGAAGCAAAAAACCCCGGGTGTGGGAGGAGTCGGGGAGGCCATGGAGCAGACTTTCGGTTTGGCCTCAGGAGGTTCTGGCAAACTGTCCGGCGACTCAGGAAGGGAAAGCAGGGCTTGGCTCAGGCTGTGCTCAGTCGGGGAGGAGAAACTGCTGACCCAGGACTGAGGATATTGTCGGGCGGTGGAAGAACACTTTGAGGAGCTCCTGAAACCCGACCAGTAACGTCCTCGGGGAAAGAAGGCAGAGTCCTGAAGACTCGGGGAAGTCTCACCCAATATCCTTTGGTAGAGGTTTCTGCTGAAGTAGTCAAAAAAAGCTCTTTCAGTGGCAAGGCGCCAGGTGTGGATGAGATTCGCCCTGAGATAGCTGCAAGGCTCTGGACATTGTCGGGCTGTCGTGGCTGACACGCCTAGTCAAATGTAGCGTGGATGGTCGGGGACAGTACCTGTGGGAGCTGGCATCAGGGACCGGGAGTGAGTCGGTCCCCTCATTTTCAAGAAAAGGGGACCGGAGGGGTGTGCTCCAACTATCGGGGGTATACACAGTGCTCAGCTCCCCGGGAGAAAGTCTATATTCCAGGGTGGCTGGAAAGGAGGCTCCGGCCGATTTGTCGAACCTCCCCAGCTCCAGGAGGAACAATGCGGTTTCCGTCCTGGCCGTGGAACAGTGGACCAGCTCTTACCCTCGCAGGGTTGTGGGGGCGCATGGGAGTTTGCCCATCCAGTCTACATGTGCTTTGTGGACTTGGAGAAGGCCTATGACCGTGTCCCCCGGGGAATTCATGTGGGGGTACTACGGGAGTATGGGAGGGTACCGGGGCCGTTGGTTAACATGCCATTCGGATCCCATGATACGAACAAAGTGCGAGCTGCGTCCGATAATTCTCAGGCACAAAGTCAAGGCACGTCTCAGTGGGTGGTTGGACTCCGCCCCAAGGTTTGCCCTTGTCCACCAGGTTCTGGTCGTGAATCTTCACGGACAGAATCTCAAGGCGCCAGCCGAGGGAGGAGAGTGGTCCGGTTTGGGGACCTCAGAATTGCAATCTCTTGCCTCTTTTGCAGATGATGTGGTTCTGGTTTGGCCTACATCAGACCGTTGACCTCCAGCAAAGCACTGGGGCGGTTTGCAGCCGAGTGTGAAGCGGTCGGGATGGAGTCAGCACCTCCAAGTCTGAGGCCATGGTTCTCTGCCGGAAAACGGTGGAGTGTTCCCCTCCGGGTTGGGAGTGAGTTGCTGCCCACAAAGCGAAGGAGTTCAAGTATCTCGGGGTCTTGTTCACGAGTGAGGGCAAATGGAGCGGGGAGAATGGACAGACGGATTGGTTGCAGCGTCTTGCAGTGATGCGGGCGCTGTACCGGTCCGTTGTGGTGAAGAGGGAGCTGAGCCGGAAGGCGAAGCTTTTCGATTTACTGGTCCATCTACGTTCCAACCCTCACCTATCGGTCACAAGCTTTGGGGAGCGACCGGAAAAATGACGGATCGCGGATATCAAGCGGCCGGAAATGATGTTTCCTCCGCAGGGTGGCTGGGCTCAGCACTTAGAGATAGGGTGAGGAGCTCAGACATCCGGAGGGAGCTCGAGAGTAGAGCCACTGCCTCCTCCGCATCTGCAAAGGAGTCAGCTGAGGTGGTTCGGGCATCTGATTTTAGGATGGCCTCCCGGGCGGCCTCCCTTGGAGGTTGTTCCGCGGCACGTCCTCCCCAAACCCTTGGGAGGGAGAGGACCCCCGGGCAGCACCCAGAAACCCGCTGGAAGAGATTATATATCTCATCTGGCCTCTGGGAACGGCCTCTGGGATCCCCCCAGGAAGGAACTAGAGAGTGTGGCTTGGGAGAAGGAAGCCTGGGGGGCCCTTTTGCCTACCGCCCGGTATACAATGCACCCGACCCCAATGACTCTCCCTGCAGGTGGTGAGCCCACAGGGAGCAAACAAAAACAACCCTGAGAAAAGTGCTTTTGAAGCCATTTTCAAACAGACTTCATGTTTCATAGCTTTTTCACTTCCATGTAACTTCAAATACAAGCTTAGCTCAGTTAATAAAAATAAAAATAAATCTATATAAAAAAATGGTCTTCTTTCCATCCATCCATCCATACACACATACACATGACATACTGTACATAAATACATAGAATCCATAAAATTATGCAGCTTAAACGGTCAATTTTGAGTGGTACATCGTGTAACATTGCCCAGAATGTAAGGGGACACCACAGCCTTTACAGTAGTACGGTGTCTCGCTCCGCAGCCCCTTTCGGGTACAAACCCTACATTTTCTGGTTGGGTGCCGCTTTTTGGGGGTTGGCAGGATGCGAACAAGTACATGGGCTGCAAACGTGCCATCCAGCCTGCTCTGAGGGTCAGTGTTGTATGGTGCCCTAGGAGTCTTTTGAGGTGGAGGGTCATCACTTACTTCCTCACCTATAGTTTCCTCACCCCCAGCATGTCTCAGGCTGGTCCATGAATTTACAACAATGAATGAGAGAAGAGTTTTACATTTGCCCTGTGGGTTTTTAGCTTTGTAAATTATAAAAGCGTTGAACAAACAGATCTCTTTGTTGTGAAACCTTGTCTTTGTGGCCTTTCTGCCAAACCTCAACTTTTTCCATGTTGTTCTGGTGGAATGTTGTAATCATTTTCACAATTTTTTTGTCCCGCCATGCCAAGACCATCACACGGTCACTGTGACCGTGTGATTGTTTCCCCAATTCCCAGGTCAGCATTTGAAATCTCTTGAATGACTGGTGGTTCACCTCTGTTTTTCCTTAGTGCACCACAGACATGGGTTTTGAGATCAAGTAGACGCTCACACAATCCTACAGAATTGTAAAAGTTATCCATGAACAATCTATAGCCATAACCTGCTAGACGATCAAGAAGAAAGACAACTGTGCCTCCCAGGGCAGCAGCATCTCCACAATAGGGCTTCATGTTGTAACAGTACCCTGTCTCAGAATCACAAAGGATGTATGATTTCATGCCATATTTGACAGGTTTTTGCGGATTGTACACTCTGAAAGCTAGGCGACCACGCCACAGAAGCATACCTTCATCGATGCAAATGTTTGGTTGATACATTTCACGGAATTTGGACAATAGGTCATCTAAGACTGGGCGGACTTTGTACAGCCTCTCAGTACCACTGTTTGATCCATTATCACTGTAGTGAAGAAATCTCCATATAATTTCAAACCTGTTGCGAGACATGACCTTGTTGAAGTAGGGGGTAGCTAATGGTTCATCTGTAGACCAGTACATCTCTCGTTCAGGCTTACGAATGATACTAATGAGAAGAAAAGAGTCCCAGGAAGGTTTTTAGTTCTGAAACTGTGACGGGTTTACATGCATGAGTTCTAGCATGTGGCAAACTAGCAGCTTGAATACACTGCTTTGCATACAAATTGGTCTGAATAACAATGTCCTGGAGCAGTTCATCAGAAAGGAATAACTCCACAAAGTCAGCTGGTAGTTCTGAATCGAGAGCAGCAGCACCATTGATAGGGCCAGGATTTGCAGTGAAAGGAATGTCTTTTGGCTGCCAGTTCATTTCATACTACACAGATCCAGGATCAGCCACACCCCGGCCACGCCCTCGTCCTGGACCTTTGCTACATGTTCGACTAGCACGTCTCTGACATCTGGCTCTGCCTCGGTGCAGTGTTCGACCTGTAAATTATAGAAATACATACATTACATACATATAGAAAATATATTTTTTTCATTCATGTGGTCAATGTGCAGAGAGAAACTTTTTTTTGTTCTTACCTCCATTACTGCCAACAGATGGTAATGTAGAATGAGACCTGGGCTGTGCCTCCCTCGACTCTGTCTGGGGGGCTCCTGGGGCTTGAATCCCTCGTCGGCAGCCATTCCGCGTCTGAATGATTCACTACTACTATCCACTGCTCGATGACTGTGTGCACTTGGTGGCGTCTCCCCCACCACTGTTTTCAGGTCCGCCTGTCTATCGTTTCTTCCTCCTCACCGTCAGTCAGGTCAGATTCAGTCTCAGACAGCAAGTGTCTGCTGACACAACACTTTAGAGATTCTTCCAGTGTGAGCTGCCGAAACGTATTCTTCCTGCGCCCACCAAAGGGAGGATGCTTGTGCCTCGGCATTTCTAAAGGCTGTGCCGATCAATTGGTGCAATTTGATTACAACACACGTGTAACTCAGTCCTAACACCACCTCTCGCTTCTTTCTTTTGATCGCGCGTCTCTTCCGCTTGTTTTTCTTACGTGGAAGTCCCAGATTTACTCACCGGGTGCACAAGAGCACCATCTAGTGTAAACCACTGAAAACACCTATTAACGAGTAAGCTCGTCTTTGGCGGGGAAGCGTTGGATTTTAAACAACTTGTTGGAAAGGAGGCTCCGGCCGATTGTCGAACCTCAGCTCCAGGAGGAACAATGCGGATTCCGTCCTGGCCATGGAACAGTGGGTCCCGAGGCGTTCCCAGGCCAGACGAGATATGTAATCCCTCCAGCGAGTTCTGGGTCTACCCCGGGGTCTCCTCCCAGTTGGACGTGCCCGGAAAACCTCCAAAGGGAGGCGCCCGGGGGGCATCCTAATCAGATGCCCGAACCACCTCAGCTGACTCCTTTCGATGCGGAGGAGCAGCGGCTCTACTCCGAGCTCCCTCCGGATGTCTGAGCTCCTCACCCTATCTCTAAGGCTGAGCCCAGCCACCCTGCGGAGGAAACTCATTTTGGCCGCTTGTATCCTCGATCTCATTCTTTCGGTCACTGCCCAAAGCTCGTGACCATAGATGAGGGTTGGAATGTAGATGGACCAGTAAATCGAAAGCTTCGCCTTCCGGCTCAGCTCCCTCTTCACCACAACGGACCGGTACAGCGCCCGCATCACTGCAGACGCTGCACCAATCCATCTGTCCATCTCCCGCTCCATTTTGCCCTCACTCGTGAACAAGACCCCGAGATACTTGAACTCCTTCGCTTGAGGCAGCAACTCACTCCCAACCCGGAGGGAACACTCCACCGTTTTCCGGCAGAGAACCATGGCCTCAGACTTGGAGGTGCTGACTCTCATCCCGACCGCTTCACACTCGGCTGCAAACCGCCCCAGTGCATGCTGGAGGTCACGGTCTGATGTAGCCAACAGAACCACATCATCTGCAAAGAGCAGAGATGCAATTCTGAGGTCCCCAAACCGGACACTCTCCTCACCTCGGCTGCGCCTTGAGATTCTGTCCATGAAGATCACGAACAGAATCGGTGACAAGGGACAACCTTGGCGGAGTCCAACACCCACTGAGAACGTGCTTGACTTTGTGCCGAGAATACGGACGCAGCTCGCACTTTGTTCGTACAGGGACCAAATGGCACGTACCAACGGCCCCGGTACCCCATACTCCCGTAGTAGCCCCCCAGGCTTCCTTCTCCCCAGCCACACTCTCTAGTTCCTCCTGGGGGATCCCGAGGCGTTCCCAGGCCAGACGAGATATGTAATCCCTCCAGCGAGTTCTGGGTCTGCCCCGGGGTCTCCTCCCAGTTGGACGTGCCCGGAAAACCTCCAAAGGGAGGCGCCCGGGGGGCATCCTAATCAGATGCCCGAACCACCTCAGCTGACTCCTTTCGATGCGGAGGAGCAGCGGCTCTACTCCGAGCTCCCTCCGGATGTCTGAGCTCCTCACCCTATCTCTAAGGCTGAGCCCAGCCACCCTGCGGAGGAAACTCATTTTGGCCGCTTGTATCCGCGATCTCATTCTTTCGGTCACTACCCAAAGCTCGTGACCATAGGTGAGGGTTGGAACGTAGATGGACCAGTAAATCGAAAGCTTCGCCTTCCGGCTCAGCTCCCTCTTCACCACAACGGACCGGTACAGCGCCCGCATCACTGCAGACGCTGCACCAATCCATCTGTCCATCTCCCGCTCCATTTTGCCCTCACTCGTGAACAAGACCCCGAGATACTTGAACTCCTTCGCTTGAGGCAGCAACTCACTCCCAACCCGGAGGGAACACTCCACCGTTTTCCGGCAGAGAACCATGGCCTCAGACTTGGAGGTGCTGACTCTCATCCCGACCGCTTCACACTCGGCTGCAAACCGCCCCAGTGCATGCTGGAGGTCACGGTCTGATGTAGCCAACAGAACCACATCATCTGCAAAGAGCAGAGATGCAATTCTGAGGTCCCCAAACCGGACACTCTCCTCACCTCGGCTGCGCCTTGAGATTCTGTCCATGAAGATCACGAACAGAACCGGTGACAAGGGGCAACCTTGGCGGAGTCCAACACCCACTGAGAACATGCTTGACTTTGTGCCGAGAATACGGACGCAGCTCGCACTTTGTTCGTACAGGGACCGAATGGCACGTACCAATGGCCCCGGTACCCCATACTCCCGTAGTACCCCCCACATGATTCCCCGGGGGACACGGTCATAGGCCTTCTCCTGAAGAACGCCTCGGGACCCCCCAGGAGGAACTAGAGAGTGTGGCTGGGGAGAAGGAAGCCTGGGGGGCCCTGCTTAGCCGACTGCCACCGCGACCCTGCCCCGGATAAGCGGACGAAAATGGATGGATGGATGGATGGATGGAGTAAACTTGTCTTTGCCGGGGAATGAGTTAAAGGACAGCTGTATTCGACCCAGGATAAAGTTAAACAACCCTTCTGTCTCACTTGGATATTATGCAATGCAAGTGCAGGAGGCCAAGAGTGGAGGATGAAGATAGAGAGATGTAACAATCAAGTATACTGTTTTAAAAGATAAAACAAAGGTTCCTTTATGCTAGGCATTTTCTCAGGCATGTTTTTATAAAGGAAAATGAAATGCCTTATTTGATCAAAATGCAGTGATCAGTAATGCCGACATTTGTGACCCACAGGGTTAATTGTGAAGGCAAACCACTAACGCAACACACTGCACAAATCAATAATGCCACAATTGTGCCATGCTTATTATTAGTTTACACGTTCATTTACAAAATAAAATATGAATATTCATTTTAGACCTTTTAAGAATAAAGAGCTTAAGACTTAAGTAGAGTGAGACATCCAACATTGGAGTTGTTATGAGGGGTTATCAATGGTAGTGATTTTAGAAACTTGTGTAAAATAGAGTAGTTAAATGCATATTTTTAATTGGTGTCAATGAATACATCCCAAAACTCTCATAAGATAAATTAGCAGCAACCTAATGAAACACTGTCCATGAAGAATAATGGCTCTGAACGTCAGCCATGTCAACTCAACAACACTACATAGATAAGGCTGCCCCCTGACAAATAGGTCCTGTTAAAAAATTGTTAGATTTTAGTAGGCGACATAGGCTATGTTTTGTTTTGGTTCGATCCATTGTGATTATTATAGTCAATAGCACCATCCTGGCAACAGGCTTCTTTTTTTTAATATGAAGCAGGATCTTGTAGTTTTACTTCCCCCTTTGTAAATTTCTTTCTGACAATTCCATTCACTTCTAGATTTCCATTTCAGGCGTCAAGAAAGATAGTGTCCAAAACATTGCAAAGAGCACGTCCCAAAAATCGTGGTGGTTCCAGGGAGGCATAAGAGAACACTGCAAAGAAGGAGTTGATTCGAAACCACATTCAATGTTTTACTTTTAGAGAAAGCCACGACGCCCATCGTGGTGCACCTGGAAGAAAGTTCCTTCCCAGTGACTTGAGTCTTGCAAAGATGCATCGAATGTTTCTGGAGCAAAATCATGAGCAAGTCTCATACTCACTCTCCTGGAGCATCTTCTGTTATGACTCCAACCTGGCCTTTGGCCATCCTGCTATACTGTACATGCATCAAGCAGGGATTAAAGCAAAATCTTCTATGGGTCACCACAGATTTTCATGTAAAAAAAAATAAAAAAACAAGGCTCGACAGCAGTAAAATTATTATATTTCAGCACCACCCCACGTATAACCATTGCTGCTGTTCTCTAATGCAGCCATCAAGTTTTAATAAGGCTTTTATGTCATTTAAAAATTTTTTGTCATACAAATAATGAACCATCTGCAACTGCAATCAGTGCATATGTTTTTATTCATCATTATAAAACCAAACAAAACAATGTCAGAAAAAGACAAAATAAAGACAAAACTGCACCAGCATTAAAGAACAATTGTGCAATTCCTGCAATAAGTGCAATTCTTGAAGCAGACACAGAGAGAGGTGGTTTATAATTGACACGAACAAGGGAATTTGTAATTGTGGGGGAGGGGGGCAGGAAATACCCCCGTGGCGCCGGGCCTGGCTTCTCTCCCATACTGCAAGGTTTGCGTGTTTTCTCTAAAGCTGCAGTCGAGGCTAATTACCGTATTTTTCGGACTATAAGGCGCACTTAAAATCCTGTAATTTTCTCAAAAATCGACAGTGCGCCTTATAATCCGGTGCGCCTTATGTATTAACCTCGAACCGATTTTATGTGGTACACGGCGCTCAAAAATCTGTCAAGCCGCACCGCTTGATGGATTGTCGGCGCATTACGGCTACCGCGGCGTAATACTTGATGGATTGTCGGCGCATTACGGCTACCGCGGCGTAATACTTGATGGATTGTCGGCGCATTACGGCTACCGCGGTGTAATACTAGCCTTGCGGAGTAATACGTACTGTGCTTCAACATACCGGTAATATTATTTAGAGGACTGCGCGGGCCTGGAAAGTAGGCCCTAGCCCGGCCCTGGCCCGAGAGAGTGAGGCCCCAGCCCGGCCCGCCACATTATTAGAACTCTCAGGCCCGAATTAAGCCTGACATTTTTTTAGCCTCCCATATTTGCGACTAATGTCGCAAACTAGACTTGTTGCCCAGATGCGACAAGTCTAGTTATAGACTTCCGATCTTATTTGAGCACTTTAAATGGCATAAGTGGTTATATTTAGTTTCATTTCAATTTTAAGTTATTTTAGGAAAATGTTTGAAGCATTTTGTAGGCAGTTAAATAATTTTTTTATTTTCTGAAGTGAGTGACGAGCAGCTGCGCGGCGATTAACAGTTGATCCATTCGCTACATATCAGATCAATGTTGAATAGGCTACTACAAATTATATCCCAGTGAATAGGCTACAAAAAACAACTCAACACTTAAAGCGTATATCAGTGTTTATTATTAAACGTAGCCTATAAAAACCATTGGAACAATAAGCACACGGAAGTGCGGAGAAACAGTTACGCTATTATTAACAGAGAAAACAGCTTGTCTTACCCGAGTAAGCCTTGACTAAAATAAAATTGACCAAAACAGGCCATTCCAAGAATAATAATAATCAAGGGCGTATTTTTGTTTTGGACATTGGTGGGGACATCACAGATATTGCGTCAAGGATGCGCAATTACGCAACCGTGAGGTGTGGATATTGGTGGGGACATGTCCCCAGCGTCCCCATTAAATTCTACGCCCATGATAATAATAAAAAAACGTCCAATCACACAAAAACAGTCAGCCGCTTAACATGGCAACATGTCTTTTTAAGTCACTTTGCATCATGAAGGAAAAGAATCGCATCCACGGTTTCAGGGGCCAGTCCAGTCCTCCTCTCCTCTATTACTCTTCCAGCGGCGCTGAACGCACGCTCACTGCTGCTGCTGCTGCTGCTGGTAATAAAGCCTCTTTGAATTTAATTTAATTTAATTGAGAGAGAGAGAAAAAAAAACCCGAGCCCGGCCCGCATCAGAGCTAATGATGTGATAATTGGCCCGAGGCCCGACCCTCGGGCTGTCGGGCTTTCGGGCCCCCCGGGCCTCGGGCTCCACTGCAGGGCTCTAAGTGCGCCTTATGTATGAAAATAGACCCGTTCATTGACAGTGCGCCTTATAATCCGGTGCGGCCTTATGTATGAAAATAGACCCGTTCATTGACAGTGCGCCTTATAATCCGGTGCGCCTTATAGTCCGGAAAATACGGTAATTAATTTGACATCACTGAACAGCCACTGATGTCTTGAATTTGCAGTTGTTCGATTAAGTTAAGAAACTCTGTTGCATGCATGTTGTTTTTGGATGGGACACGCTATGACGGCGATAGTATTCTAACAATTGACTTATACTGAGTGCACCAATAGCTACACACAGAACATAGAGAACTTCTTCCCACATATCTTTCCGCACATCATGCATTTAGCTTAAAGTGAACTTAACATTCCTTGGCTGTAAAGTAAGGGGTGGTGGTCACGAAGATGACTTTGAAGATTTTTTTTCTGCATGTTCTGCAGACAGGGTAACGATCTCCAATCAACTTTCCGTCAGCATTCTTGCAATACAACAAATGTGCCCACACTTCAGATTTAGTCCACTTAGATGGACAAAAAATATCCGGAGCACTGTCATCGTTTTCCACCATGTTCTCTGTTGCATGCAGCGCCTGCGCACCTGCATCTGAGAGACTGTTGCTTACTTTGGTTGATGCTGGGCAGTAATTACGTCAGTTTTAGCACAATAATCAACCACGGTTAAACCGTGACTGATGTTATCGCAATTAAAATTTGACATGGTTCTACTAATCGTCTGGAATTTTACCCCGGTTTATCATGAAATCCCGACAGACCATAACATGTGGTGGAGCACGTAATCAACCAATGACACCAACACTGTGTCAACAACAAGACACAATAACAGCTGGTCGTGAATTATTAAGGCTGCAGTAAAGGCTATGAATTACCGACATCCAGCCAGGTAGATTGTATGCCTATTTATCACCTGGTAGTGCGATTATTAAATCCCGTAACCCCTCCTCAATTATTTTCTCTTCGGATCGACAATGACAATGACCTCTCTGGAATCTAATTGACGGAAATCCGTCGTTGTGACGGAGAACTTTAATCCCTGGTCAAGTCCTGCATTGCAATCAAGGATACACTTGCCCGATGAAAAGAAGTGGGATAAGAATCTGCTGTATGCATTACACCGTCGCCATGCCCGTCAATTCTATGACACACTGAATGAGGTGGGTGATACTTTCTCTGTCTGTTTTGAGTTCATGGAAAACCTAGTTCTTCCAAAGTCTGCAATTGGACAAAGTTATTATTCGCTAGGGATGCACCGATCCGATATTGATATCGGATATCGGCCCCGATATGACTAAAATAGCTAGATCAGGTATCGGAGACAATGGATCTATTCACTTCAATTCTATGTGTGCGACGCGTACTACGTCATGTGTCAGCAGCACGCGCAGCACGCAGTGTTGCCAACTTAGCGACTTCATCTCTATATTTAGCGAGTATTCAGGCGAACTCTTTTTCAAATAAGCGACTAGCGACAAATCTAGCGACTTTTTCTGGTGTTATTGGAGACTTTTGGCGACTCTGACGTGAAAGCACGTATCGTTCTTAATCTTCTCAACGAGCAGCGGGCGGGTTCTGCCGTGGGTCCCTCCCCCAAAGCACTCACAGGCGGCCCAGTCCTGTCCTCGCGCAGCTGCAGTCACGAGATGCTCATCCCTCTGCGTCCAGACTGCAAATGAATCGCGCATGCGCAAAGTCGCTGCTGGCTGATCAAGGCGGGATGTAAATGTTAGGAATATTCCTATTTGCACTAAATGTTTACCAAGAATTTTGATTCCTGTTTATTTTGAATGTTTTGTTCAAGTTGCTGGTGCACGATTATTTATTATTTTAATAATAAATAACAATTCTGTACATTTATATCTGTTAATTTGTTACATTTTGTTTTACAAAGTTAGGAAAGTAATGTTTAAGTCAAGCCTGATGTTGCCTTGCCCAAAAGAATTCTCTTCCACACAGTGAGGCAAAGAGTTTATTAATTTAACAATGGTATCGGCTCGGTACTCGGTATCGGCCGATACCCAAAGCCCAGGGGACTGAAAAAGTTGGATCGGTGCATCCCTATTATTCGCATCAGTTATACGTGTATGTGTTTGGCATGGTCCGTCACCATGGGAGAGGACAGCCCCAGGGGCGGGATAAAATCAATCTATATTGAATATCAGAACTCCAAGGACAGCAACATGGTCACTTCTGCTTTGCACCATTATCTTGGTTCAGGTACTAGGGTTGTTCATGCTATGGCCAGAATAAGAACATACATGTTCTGTCCATGCTGTTCGCACTCTGTAGCAAACAGTACCCCATCACCTAGTACTCCAATATGTGGACATAGTTTTCTTCCAGCAGACAGAGTGTTCGGAAGGATTGAGCAATACATTCGGAAAACAAACACAATTCTAATGCCAGAGGAGTACTTTGAAATCTTAGGGAAACACGGCACTGTTCATGAATATGGCAAGGACTGACATGGCTATGACTATAAAGGAGAGGCAGCCAGGTTCACCAATAGTCAGAGATCCTTCAAAATCAGTGAAGCAACAGTGCTTCAAGTTTCTGGAGATAAATTGGGGTTTAAGCCACTGTATGCTGGAGAATTCTGCCAGCAGTCTATACTTAATTTGTAAATATGTTAGTTTATTTTCATTATTCTGTTGATTACCCAATTGTTTTATTGTACTGTATTGCTATGCAACCTGGCACAAGAATTTCCTTCAGGATTAATAAAGTTCTGTTTTATCTTATCTTAAGCGGAGGAAGAGGATACATACATGGCTCCACATCAACAAGTAGTGCTGTACTCATTTTGTATGTTGCAATAAAACAATTGCGATAGTTTTCCACCAATATACACACATCCGTGTAGAAAATCTGTTTAACCTCTGTCTATCTGCGTTATATTCACATCGGATTACATAGGATAGCAGTATCGATAAGCTCGAACCTTATTGATTTTCGGATTTTGGCTGCTACACTTGACACATAACCCCTCCGCCTCCATGCCAAATGAAAAAAACGTCACTGGGTTACTGGCACAAGGCTTATTTGCATATGCCCTGAACTGAACAATACACACATCAACTGAGACAAGCAAACCGACCGGAATTTTTTTTCATGAACTGTTCCATCCCTAGAGGGAGATGGTGTTTTAAAAGACGGTGCTTGTTCTTTTCCTTTCAGAACAACTCTTAAGATGCGCCGACAACTCTTACCTTGCCTCTAAATAATGAATCCAAGTCTAAATAATAAATACAGTCAGACTCTCTCTCACACACACACACACGCACGCACAGTCACTTGGTGAGTGCATAACATTCACACACGGCAAGCAGGCTTCCCCAAGTTTCTTAGAAGAGCTCAGTATTCTCTTCAATGGTTTCAATTAGACCCAAGCAACCATGATACTCACAAGGTTTAAGACAGCAGTGAGTGTTTGCTTGCCACCTCTTAATCATAATTTGTACCTAGCGTATCAAGCTGTCAAAAAATGTATCGTATTTTTGCACATCGCACCATATTTTAGGCAATAATTTTCAGCCATGTAGAAAACTAATACAATATATACAATAGTCTTGTTAACTTGCCAACAATACTAATTGCAGGAAGCAATTCTTTCCTTGTTTCTGACTGTCACAATGGACAACACAATGGACAAACGTCTCTGAGGAGGGCTGGCACTAAGAAACCACAATTGTTAAGTTTTCAAAGGTATTTTCAAAATAATTCTTTAAAGAAATGTCATAAACCAATTCATAAACCACTCAGACCAGCCCGATCAGCAACTGCTGATCTACTGGGATTTTCATGCACAACCACCTCTAGGGTTTACAGAGAAAGAAAAAGAGAAAATATTCATTGAGCGGCAGTTCTCTGGGCGAAAATGCCTTGTTGATGCCAGAGGTCAGAGGAGAATGGCCAGACTGGTTGGAGCTGATAGAAAGGCAACAGTAACTCAAATAGCCACTCGTTACAACCGAGGTATGCAGAAGAGCATTTCTGAAGGCACAACACGTCAAACCTTGAAGCAGATGGGCTACAGCAGCAGAAGACCACACTGGGTGCCACTCCTGTCGGCTAAGAACAGGAAACAGAGGCTACAATTCGCACGGGCTCACCAAAATTGGACAATAGAAGATTGGAAAAGCGTTGCCTGGTCTGATGAGTCTCGATTTCGGCTGCGACATGCAGATGGCAGGGTCAGAATTTGGCGTACAAAACATGAAAGTATGGATCCATCCTGCCTTGTATCAACGGTTCAGGCTGGTGGTGGTGGTGTAATGGTGTGGGGGATATTTTTTTTTTTGGGCCCCTTAGTACCAATTGAGCATCGTTTAAACGCCACAGCCTACCTGAGTATTGTTACTGACCATGTCCATCCCTATATGACCACAGTGACCCATCTTCTGATGGCTACTTTCAGCAGGATAACGCGCCATTTCACAAAGCTCAAATAATCTCAAACTGGTTTCTTGAACATGACATAACATGAGTTCACTATACTCAAATGGCCTCCACAATCACCAGATCTCAATCCAATAGAGCACCTTTGGGATGTGGTGGAACGGGAGATTCACATCATGGATGTGCAGCCGACAAATCTGCAGCAACTGCGTGATGCAAGCATGTCAATAAGGACCAAAATCTCTGAGGAATGTTTCCAGCACCTTGTTGAATCTATGCCATGAAGAATTAAGGCAGTTCGGAAGGCAAAAGGGGGTCCGACCCGGTACTAGCAAGGTGTATAAATAAAGTGGCCGGTGAGTGTACGTTCTGCATGGATGGTAATGACCCAAGTTAATTTGTTTTATTATCACATGTACATCATAACACGGGGCCATTCTGAACAGTGAAATTCTTGTGACATGTCATCGCAAAATACGTCAAACGTCGTCAAACTGATTGGGTGAGCTTAATAGGTTTGTTTACTGAACTACCAAGGTTCTCAAAGAACTTTTCCCAACGGTTGGAACGGCTATGCTCAACATTATGAACCCGTCACTGTCGACTGGAACAGTTCCCTCTAGCTTTAAGTGTGCTGTAGTCACACCTCTACTCAAGAAGCCTGGCCTAGACCCCAGAGCTCGAATGGCATGTACCAACGGCCCCCGGTACCCCATACTCCTGCAGTACCCCCCACAGGATTCCCCGGGGGACACGGTCATAAGCCTTCTCCAAGTCCACAAAGCACATGGAGACAGGATGGGCAAACTCCCATGCCCCCCCCCCCCCAACAACCCTGCAAGGGTAAAGAGCTGGTCCACTGTTCCACGGCCAGGACGGAATCCGCATTGTTCCTCCTGAAGCATTGACAATCGGCCGGAGCCTCCTTTCCAGCACCCTGGAATAAACTTTCCCGGGGAGGCTGAGCAGTGTGATACCTCGATAATTGGAGCACACACTCCGGTCCCCTTGTTTAAAGATGGGGACCACCACCCCGGTCTGCCATTCCACAGGTACTGTCCCCGACCTCCACGCGACATTGACTAGGCGTGTCAGCCACGACAGCCCGACAATGTACAGAGCCTTCAGCATCTCAGGGCGAACCTCATCCACACCTGGCGCCTTGCCACTAAAGAGCTTTTTGACTACTTCAGTGACCTCTAACAAGGATATGGGTGAGGCTTCCCCCGAGTCTTCAGACTCGGCCTCTTCCACAGAGGACGTACTGCTCGGGTTCAGGGGTTCCTCAAAGTGTTCTTTCCACCGCCCAACAATATCCTCAGTCTGGGTCAGCAGTTCTCCTCCCCGACTGAGCACAGCCTGAGCCAAGCCCTGCTTTCCCTTCCTGAATCGCCGGACAGTTTGCCAGAACTTCCTTGAGGCCAACCGAAAGTCCTTCTCCATGGTCTCCCCGAACTCCTCCCACAACCGGGATTTTGCTTCAGCGACCGCTGAAGCCGCGGTCCTTTTGGCCTCCCGGTACCCATCTGCTGTTTCAGGAGACCCCTGGGCCAACCAGGCCCGAAAGGCCTCCTTCTTCAGCCTGACGGCTTCCTTCACCGCTGGTGTCCACCAACGGGTTCTTGGGTTGCCGCCACGACAGGCACAGATAGCCTTTTGACCACAGCTCCAAGCTGCAGCCTCCACAATGGGGGCTCTGAACATGGCCCACTCAGGTTCCATGTCCCCAACCTCCCCCGGGATGCACGAGCAGTTCTTCCGGAGGTGGGAGTTAAAGACCTTACGGACAGGGGCTTCCACCAGACATTCCCAGTTCACCCTCACTACACGTTTGGGTTTACCAGGTCTGTCTGGCACCCTCCCATGCCATCTGATCCAACTCACCACCAGGTGGTGATCAGTTGACAGCTCTGCTCCTCTCTTCACCCGAGTGTCCAAAACATGCGGCCGCAGATCTGCTGATACGATTACAAAGTGGATCAGCGACCTTTGGCCTAAGGTACCAGGTACACTTGTGGACCACCCTATTTTCGAACATGGTGTTTGTTATGGCCAGTCCATGACTTAAACAGAAGTCCAATAACAAAACACCACTCTGGTTCAGATCACTCCCCTCCAGGTCTCTCCATCATTGCCCACGTGTGCGTTGAAGTCCCCCAGTAGAACTAAGGAGTCCCCGGATGGAACCCTTTCCAGGATGCCACCCAAGGACTCCAAGAAGGCCGGATACTCTGAACTGCTGTTTGGTGAGTGGAACAGTCACCTGTAATCAGGGAGGCTTACTTACCGCTAGGAGGGCCCCTCAGCTTCAATTACAGCTGAATCAACACTGTCAACACGAGCTTACCCTGGCTACTGATGGGTATTAAGGTAGAGGTTGCTTGTATGTTCCCTGTTCACTACTGTATGCTCCATCTAAACATCATGTTGTCTCCATTTTTAGGGTGCTGCTGTGATTATGACTGGAAACCTGGCCACCCCACCTGACGGCTACCAGCTTGCTCTTCAGCCAGCACCCCATCACAATATTACTATTCCATTTACCATTTGTGATCACTTTGGCCCATAATAATCTGTCCTGTAAAGCCCTTTGAGACTGTATTGTGATTAAGGGCTATACAAATAAAATGTAATTGAATTGAACTACTTCTGAAACACATATTTACCCCTTGGGGTGTGCAATATGGCGATATTAGATTCATGGCGAACACACAAAACGATGACAACAGTACTCATTGAGATGTGGAAGTGTGTACGCTATGACATTATTTTGGTATTTCTCCTTCTCAACCCCTAGATCCAGTCGCAGCAGACTCGGTAAACCTGTTCTGACACAAAATGATTATTTGCTCAGTTCGCTGCTGTCTAGATAAGTGTTGGCGTCGTATTAGGCAATGTTTGCAGGCTAGCAAGAACACACCAGATTTGACAATTACCATGTAAAATACATACATAAAAACATATGTGGTATGATCAGTGGTGTTAAGGCATTCAAAGCAAAGGTTTCAGCACTTCCCCTCTGTCCCAAAGATGCTGGAAAATCATACAGGGGCAGCTGATGTTTCGAATGTGCACAAGTATTGTGACCTACTGTCCAATCTTGGGCAGGAGTTTACAGACAGATTCAAAGACTTTGAGAAACGAGAGCCTTGTGTGACATTTACTGCCAGCCCCTTCATGAATGTGGACATGTGACTGGTCATGAATGTGGCTTAACGGTTCTGTGTCAATCCTGGGGAGATAGAGGTTATCAAAATGATTTTCTGCCAAAATCTCAACAGCAGATTTTATACAGTTTTGTTTTGTTTAGATTTTATATAACTTGTTAATATAGTTTTCTATTCTATTTCTATTTCTATTTGCTTATACTTGTACTTAAAGTGACAATAAAACACGTGAAACTTGAAACATGTCTGGAACTTTGAAGAGCCAGATAACTATAAAAACCTTCATCAAGCAGCTCTGAAAAGGTCTTTGTTTGGATCTACATATCTTTGTGTATCAGCTTTTTATGACATGAATGTCATGACATCGAAGTTCAGAACAAGACTGACAGATGAACATTTAAATGAATCCATCAGAGTGAACCTAAGTGGATACACTCCAGGATACATCTCTCTTGTTGACTCCATGCAGTGGGAGTAGAAAACACTGAATGCTTGAGAACTGCAGATGGTTCAGGGAATGTGAAGGGAAGTGAATTTAAGATGTATGAATTTAAGATACAATGTTAAGATGTTTGAATTTAAGATACAAAAATAAGATAGATATCAACATTTTGTAAATGTCCACACAAAAGAAACGTATTCAACTGGGTAGGTTGGATGTGAATACATTTTACCAGTAATATAAAACATGAGTAGCTCTCGGCCACTTTCAATTTGTCAAATTAGCTCTCAGAGGAAAAACGGTTGGAGACCGCTGGTCTAGCCCCTCCTCTTTGTGCACTCTTCATCAGGATAGTTTCACTGTGTCACAAATGGTTAGTGTCATGAACAACACTGCACAAAGCTGACCAAAACTGGTGTATTGATGTTAGTATTATCTATGTTTTTAATACAACGATGTCAATCGCGAACCCAACTCTTCAAATAAATGATTAGCAAGCATGCAAGCAACATTCATCGGGGAAGCACAGATAATGCATTTCAGCCCGAATATACACGTCAATATTCAGAGAAAAAATAAAATCCGCTCCATGACTGACTGTGGATTAATCATTGTACAAATCCATTCATATCATTGTGGATGGCAACAAGATACATCCATTCCAAGTTTTTGGAAGTTCCAGACAGAAGCCCGGCAGCGGGGTCCTGTTAGTGCCGGTCGGGTAATGTGAACGAGAGGCTTGCCGATGCATCGGAGGACATCTAGCACGTTAAATATGTGGACCTTCCATTTGTGCCAGGGGCGTAAGTTGCGCGGCGCAATGAAAAAGTTCATGTCATAATATTAAAATGTATATTTGATGCTTTGAGGGGATGACAATTGCATTGCCAACAAATATTAGTTTAGATAATAAATGTAAATGTGCCTGTCTTCCAGTGTAATAACTTATCGTCATTGATATTGTTATCGCAATAAATACCATGAAATATTGTGATATAGTTTTAAGTCTATATCGTCCAGCCCTAGTGTGTGCTATGACATTGTGTTGGCATTTGTTTTTCTCGCCCCCTACATCCACAGCGCAGCGTTGCAGCAGACGCTATACTGGGATTTAAGGGATTCATGCAAAAGTCTCTGATTGTCATTAAATACAAGTCTAAACCATGTCAACATTATTGTTGAATCTTCATACTTTGCAGCATTACACTTGACTCAAAAACCGTTTGAAAAGGTACTTTGGCCTAAATGGTCGGTTATTCTTTTGTCTTTTAGGTGTTGTTACCTTGTAGGGCTAGGCCTATAGCCTATTATTATGAGGAGACTAGGTGCAAAATAGTCTTAAAAACCAACATGAAAAAGAATCATGATAAGACTGTGGGTCGTGATCCTGCCTGAAATTGTTTTTAATGTGATAACGCACCCCCCTATTTACGCCATAATATCCTTTGCAACACATTTCATGTAACACCACCCTGGTACCCAGGTACTTTTCCCTCATACATGTTAATAAAAAAATAAAAAAAATATTGCTTTACAATTGCCATGTAGTATTATACGTTAATGAAATAGCAACACATAGCTACATTCTCTAAAACTCAATTCCAGATGCACCACCGATCATTCTTAACCATCCACATCTGCTCTTACCCAGGTTGACTGAATGATGAATCCCAGTTGATCATAGACTGGAGGGCATGTGGCAGATTGTTTGTTATGAGCATAGGTAATGCAAACCCCCAGAAATGTGTTTGGATGTAAGCCTATACATACACCAGTGCTGGATCACATTACTTGAACAATATTTGAAGGCAATACGTTTCCCTTACGAGACCATGTAGGGCCTCAGCCATCCAAGGTGGTGTTTGGGACCATATGCTTCTTTATTCTAAGGGTAAGAAGGCACAACAAAGACTGCTCTCCACAGGGAGAACAGGAACTCCACCAAGGCTGCTCCCCACATGGGGGTAGAGAAATGCCACAAAGTCTGTGCCCCAATGAATGTAAAGAAACTGACCAGGGCTGTTCCCCACTGAGCTCAGAAGAACCCAATCACACCTGCCCCCCCCCACAGGAGATAAAGAAGCTCTACCAGAGCCTGTTCTCCACGAAAATGAAAAGACTCTCCGCCGAGGTTGCCCCAGAGAAAGGCCACAAAGTCTGTGCCCACTGAAGGTAAAGGGAATCACCAGGTCTGTTCACCGCTGAGATGAAAGAATATCAATCAAGCCTGACCCCGCAGGGGGTAAACCAGCACCACAAAGCCTGTCCCCACAGAGCTGCACCACCAAACGACCTAACTCAAATAACCACTCGTTACAACCGAGGTATGCAGAAGAGCATTTCTGAACGCACAACACGTCGAACCTTGAAGCAGATGGGCTACAGCAGCAGAAGACCACACCGGGTGCCACTCCTGTCAGCTAAGAACAGGAAAAAACTTGAGCCTTCAAGCAGGTGGACATCCAGAAGGTGGCCGGCCCAGACCACATCCCGGGGCGCGTCCTCAGAGCATGCGCAGACCAGTTGGCAGGAGTCTTCGCAGACATCTTCAACCTGTCCCTGTCCCAGGCTGTTGTTCCCGAGGTCTTCAAGATGTCCATCATCCTGCCTGTCCCTAAACACCCCAAGGTAACCTGCTTGAATCACTGGAGACCGGTAGCCCTCACCTCGCTTGTCAGTAAATGCTTCGAGAGGCTGGTCAAGGACTTCATTTGTTCCATGTTGCCCGCCACGCTGGACCCATGGCAATTTGTGTACCGTCAAAACAGATCCACCGACGACGCGATTGCCATGGCACTTCACACCGCCCTCTCTCACCTGGAGCGAATGCTGTTTGTGGACTTCAGCTCGGCGTTCAACACGATATTTCCTGCCAAGCTCGACACCAAGCTCAGGGGTCTAGGCCTGCACCCGACCATGTGCAGCTGGATACTGGACTTCCTGTTGGGCCGCCGCCAGGTGGTGAGGATGGGCAGCACCACCTCAGAGCCACTGACCCTCAACATGGGAGTCCCACAGAGATGTGTGTTGAGCCCTCTCCTCTACCCACGACTGCATGGCTATGCACAGCTCCAACGTCATCATCAAGTTTGCTGACGACACGACAGTGTTGGGTCTGATCGCCGCCGATGACGAGACAGCCTACAGGGAGGAGGTTGGATCACTGGCACAGTGGTGCCAAGAGAACAACCTCGCCCTCAACGTCAAGAAGACCAAGGAGCTGATCGTGGACTACAGGAAGCGGAGAGGAAAGCACGGCCCCATCTCCATCGACGGTGCTGCAGTAGAGAGGGTCAGCAGCTTCAAGTTCCTCGGCGTGCACATCTCTGAGGACCTCACATGGACCACGCACACCACACACGTGGTGAAAAAGGCCCAACAACGCCTGTATTTCCTCAGGCGACTGAGGAAATTCAACATGTGCCCCCGCAGCCTCAGAACATTCTACTCCAGTACCATCGAGAGTGTTCTTACAGGATGCATCACAGTCTGGTACGGGAACTGCACCGCACTGGAGCGTAGAACACTACAGAGGGTGGTGCGGACGGCCCAGTACATCGTTCGAGGTGAGCTTCCCTCCCTCCTGGATATATACACCAGGCGGTGCGTGGCCAAGGCCAAACAGATTATTAAAGACAATAACCACCCCAGCCACAAACTGTACACACTTCTACCGTCAGGCAGGCGATACCGCAGTATCAAGTCATGAGCAGACTCAGAGACAGCTTCCACAGTCAGGCCATCAGGCTGCTGAACAAGTGCTAGTACTAAGGGTGCTTTCACACATACAGCATTTAGTGCGCACTAAACGAGTTTGGTCCCTTGGTTCGGTACATTTGCGTTGGTGTGAATGCAACCACCGCACTTTGGTGCACACCAAATCAGCCGTCCGAGACCTCCCTGAAGAGGTGGTCTCGATCCGCTCCAACTCCCTACATTTGGTGCGGTTCCTCTGGTGAAAGCAACCGAAAAAAATGGGTCCACAACGATCTAGTTGTGATGCATTGTGGGTGTTGTTAATCATTAATTGACTCTCCATTTCAGTAAAATATCATAGGCTACCTAATTGACAATGCGATTGACAATGCGATCATTAATAGCCGACTGTTAAATTCATTAGACTTGATTCTCCCCATTGATCATTCCCAAAACATTGTCATAATAGCCTACTTCTTGTTTGGATAGTCTGTGTAACTGAATAACCTAATGTCAATACAGTGTAATCCGCTTATAGTGATCACGTTTGTCCGGGTCAAATTGATCACTATAAGCGGTTGATTACTATAACCGAGATTTTCTAATTTTCTTTATTTTTTATGCTGATTACCATCCAATTGACATTTGTATATATAATACATTAATACATGTATAAAGTAATGAAACGGACAGCTTTGCTATTTACTGGATTTTATTACAGCAAGTTAACTGAAAAATACTGTACAGTCCGTACATTAACGTTACAGTACAGCTGTTTGAAACGCGATTCAAACAGCAAATTAAATGACAGCATTGCACTGTGTAGCTATAAATCAAATACACTACAGTAGGCTACTGGAAGCTTCGACGAGTCTCCGTGTTTCGTTCAGAGAAAGTGACTTTCTTTTACCCGACATGGTGCGCGAGGTGCGCGCGATGTGCGCGCGATGTGCATGCAGCACGTCTTCGCGCGAGCCGCTATAGATTACCGTAATTTATTAATTTCTCCCACATATGTTCTGTATAAAAGGACCCACAATGATCACTATAAGCGGACTGCTTGATCGCTATAAGCGAATTATTTAAACAGTGTTTGTATAGGAACCATTCTGTCCCAGGCTCTGTGATCATATAAGCGGTTGATCACTATATCCGTGATCACTAGAAGCGGATTACACTGTAATGCAATCTGGACAACTGTGATGAGCCATGCTGTGATGAGCATAATTGTATGACGTGCAATTTCATAACTAGCCTATGTATTGCCAATGTGATGCGGGGATTTCACCTCGCCCTCTCTGTTCACGTTAAAGCTTCAACGTTAAAGCTTACAAAAGATGTAGACTATGCTGTGTTGGGAGACCAAGGGCACACCTGATGGATCTGCAAGAATATCGCCGGCAAATGATGAAATGGTGATTCAGGAGGAGGGCACGTCTCTTCTGTTTGAAGTGGCGTGCAATGCGCCGTCGGCGACTCCAATGCATCAAGACGTTGTTTTCGAGTCGCAGCCGCGACTCATTTTCGAATAGTTTGCAGAAAATTACCGACACATACAATGTAATAGGCGAGAATCAGCCCCAGGAGCGCAACGAAAAGCTGTCGCGAAACTGGCGTAGTCTTCGCGGTCTATTTTTGTTCGTTTGGTCTATTTTGGTTCGTTTAGAAACATGCATATGTGAAACCGAACCGTACCAACGTCTGTTTGCTACATTGTAAAAATGTTTTGCCTGGTGCGGACCAAAGCAATCGAACTATAGGTGTGAAAGCACCCTAAGTGTTACTGCTAGTGCTAGCTCTGGTGTGCTAGTGCTAAGTGTTACTGCTAGCGATACTGCTTAGTGCTAGTCCTGGTGCAAGTGCTGGTAGTAGTGCTAAGTGTTGGTGCCGCTGCTAGTGCTAGTGTTACTGCTAGTGCTAGTGCTAGTGTTACTGCTGGTGCTAGTGCTAGTGTTACTGCTAGTGCTAGTGCTAGTGTTACTGCTGGTGCTAGTGCTGGTGTTACTGCTAGGGCTAGTCCGGGTGCTAATTGCTGGTGCTAGTGTTGTTCTAGTGTGTTCTGGTGTGACTGTCTGGGGAAGTATTCTGTGACATTCTGTGAATGTCAAAATATAACAATGTATATTTTATTACATTGATTTATATTTGTATTGCTTGCTCCCTTAATATTTTTTTGACACTTTATTTTATCTTATACAGTTTAGATTTTGTATAACTTGTTAATATAGTTTTCTATTGTATTTCTATTTCTATTTTTATTCTTTTATAACTGCGGTCGGCTGTCGACTGCTTATACTTGTGTAAACTTAAGTGACAATAAAACACTTGAAACTTGAAACTGAGGCTACCATTCGCACGGGCTCACCAAAATTGGACAATAGAAGATTGGAAAAACGTTACCTGGTCTGATCAGTCTCGATTTCTGCTGCGACATGCAGATGATAGGGTCTGAATTTGGCGTAAACAACATGAAAGCATGGATCCATCCTGCCTTGTATCAACGGTTCAGGCTGGTGGTGATGTAATGGTGTGGGGGATATTTTCTTGGCACACTTTGGGCCCCTTAGTACCAATTGAGCATCGTTTAAACTAGGGGTGGGAATCTCTTGGCACCTCACGATTCGATTCCGATTCAGAGGTCAACGATTCGATTCTAAACCGATTATTGATGCAACAATTTTTTTATGTACATTTCCATGCGTGATTTAAAAAAATATGTATATACTTTGCTACTCAGAGTTTGCTAATCACTTCCTACTTTTCTGATGATCATTAAAGACAATCAACAGATGAATTACCTTCTCTAATATTTTATTAGAGAAAAAGCTTTTCTTGTCACAAATATGACTTTCTATGAACAATGCAATAATCAATGTAGCTTGCATTTCAACACAATATGGAAGTATGTAAAAAATAAACTGATTATTTTTTCTTTTCTTTCTTTTCTATGTCATTAAAGAAAAGGCTGCTCTTAGTCAATTATAAGAATAAGACTTCAAACACAAAATCCTCCTGTTATTGGTAGTAAGCAGCAAAAAAAACAACTTTATGCTACACAATTTTATGCCGCTTGCATTTCAACACATTGTGCAAAAAGTATGGCTTGGAATTCAGCTCTCATACAAAAACACTGTGCAATATGAGGTAGAAAAGTAAACAAAAATATCATAACAATTAAATCATGGCAGTGTACCATGGAAGTGCAACATAGTAAACTAACAGTAACAGTAAAGGTGCTTAATTTCCAGTTAATAACTGGTGGATACTCATGGAATATGCAAGTTCTTGTGTAAGAACAGGAGCTGGTCGACATGCTCTGGTGTGAGTGTACTCCGTTGGGCAGTCACAATATCCCCTGCAGTAGAGAAGACTCTTTCTGCAGAGACACTGGTGGCCGGAATACAGAAGTATCGCTTGCCCAACTTGGAAAGCAGGGGATACATCACCTCATTCTTTCTCCACCAGCTGAGAGGGTCCTCAGAGAGAGGAATTGGTGGAGCACCACGGAACTTGCTAACCTCCTCCTCAGCTTTAGCATAGGCAGAGATAGGCTGCTGAGCTGTGGCACCAGCGAAGGTATTCCCAGCAGATTCTCCAACAAAGAGGATGAAGCTCGTCTCTTAGGAGGAGAGGGGCATTGCAAAGAGGATGGTGCTCCTCTCTTGGGAGGAGAGGGGTTTTGCAAAGAGGGGGCAGCTCTTCTATTGGGAGGGGAAGGGCTTTGGTTCTGCTCCTTTGTGGTGCGGGTGTCCTCTGTGGTGCGGGTGTCCTCTGTGGTGCGGGTGTCCTCTGTGTTGGGCTGGCTTTCCTCATCTTCCACTCTCACCTGTTGCTGTAGGTAAACACAATAAGAACAGATCACCACAGCGGCCTCATTTTCACATTTCCATATCATGTCAATATCTCCAATCCTAACCACATAAAAAATAATACAAAATAAAATAAATCAAACCATAAATTAGGCTACCTCTCTGTTCAATATTGTATTATGCACTAATTGTGTGTTATGTTGTCAAATTCAACAAAGTAAATAGTAAGCCTTGAAAATCGTACAATAATGTTACAATAAAATAGCATTATTTACCTCAAGTGATGCAGCCTCAGCAACAACTCTTCCAAATGTCTCCTCCCTACCTGCTACGCCTCACATCGTCACCTCCCGTAGGAACCTGAAAACTCTCTCTCCCTCTACTCTCTCTGCAACTGTCCTCTCCTCACTACCTCCCCCCCAACAATTCTCCCTCTTGTCAGTAGAGGAAGCGTCCTCCACTCTGACTTCTTCTCTCTCCTCATCCTTCGACTCACTCTGTCCACTTATCTCCAGACCAGCACGAGCCTCTCCTCCACCTCCCTGGCTGTCCGAAACTCTGCGGGCTCATAGAACAGAGTTGCGGGCATCTGAGAGAAAATGGAGAAAATCTGACTCTGCTGATGATCTCTCTCACTACCTCCACCTCCTCATGTTTCACCTCTACTATGTCAGCAGCCAAATCTGCCTTCTATCTTACAAAGATCAACTCTTCCGCCTCCAACCCCAGGAAACTTTTTCCATGTTCTCCTCCCTCCTCAACCCTCCCTCCCCTCCTCCTCCCTCCTCCCTCTCGGCTGATGACTTTGCCACCTACTTTACAAAGAAGGTGAAGGACATTACCTCCTCTTTCACCCCTGCTTCTTCCCTCACTCTCCCTTCACCCACCCCACCAGCCTTACCTGCTTTAACCCCCTCTCCTCTGAAGAAGTCAACAGGCTTGTGACATCCAACCATGCCACCACCTGCCCCCTTGACCCAATCCCATCCTCTCTTCTCCAAGACATCTCGGGCGACATCCTTCCCTTCCTCACCACCCTAACTAACACCTCCATCACTTCAGGCCTGTTTCCGACTGCCTTCAAGACCGGCAGAATCAAGCCACTCCTTAAGAAACCCACCCTGGACACCACCGACGTCCGACACTACAGACCTGTGTCTCTCCTATCATTCCTCTCCAAAACCATAGAACGTGCTGTCTCCACCCAACTATCATCCTATCTCTCCGAGAACAACCTGCTCGACCCTCATCAGTCAGGCTTCAAAGCGGCGCACTCCACGGAGACGGCCCTGCTTGCAGTATCAGAGTCCCTTCGTGGCGCCAGAAGCTCTTCCCTCTCATCCGTGCTCATCCTCCTTGACCTGTCCGCCGCTTTCGACACAGTGAACCACCAGATGCTCCTCTCCACCCTGGCAGAGCTTGGCATCACAGGAACTGCGTTATCCTGGTTAACTTCCTACCTGACAGATCACACTTATCAGGTCACATGGAATGGCTCCCTGTTCCAGACCCCTGCACCCTTGACACCGGAGAGTACCCCAAGGCTCAGTTACTGGGACCCCTTCTGTTTTCTTTATATATTAGATCTCTCGGCTCTGTAATCACATCCCACGGCTTCTCTACCACTGCTATGCTGATGACACCCAACTGTTTCTCTTCCTTCCCCCCCTCAGACACCCACATCGCAACACGCATCTCAAAATGCCTGGCCGACATCAGCAGATGGACGACCGCCAACCACCTGAAGCTCAACCTCGACAAGACTGAGGCTTCTCTTCATTACCGGGTAAAGACTGCCCTCAGATGGACCTACTTGTCACCATCGAGGACATCGAAGTCTCCCCTGCACCCACGGGCAAGGAACCTTGGCGTGGTACTGGATGACCAGCTGTCCTGCAACGCCAACATTACCTCTGTGGCCCGATCTTGTAGAATTGCTCTCTACAAACATCCGCAAGATCCGGCCCTTCCTCACACGTGAAGCAGCGCAGATCCTGGTCCAAGACGCTCGTTATCACTCGTCTCGACTACTGCAACTCTCTCCTGGCTGGACTCCCCACCTCAAACAATCAAGCCCTTACAACGCATCCAGAACGCCAGCAGCACGCCTCGTGTTCAACCTACCTAAATTCTCCCATGTAACCCCCCTCTTCCGCAACCTCCACTGGCTCCCGGTAATCGCTCGCATTCGATTCAAGACACTGGTACTGACTTTCATGGCTGTCAACGGAACCGCCCCTACCTACCTCCAAAAATTAGTCCGACCTACGCCCCAGCCCGAGCACTCCGCTCGGCAACTTCTGCCAAACGACTGGTACCGCCTTCACTAAAAAACAGCCAAACATCGCTCTGCCAAGTCCCAACTCTTCACGGTTCTGGCTCCGCAGTGGTGGAATGAGCTCCCGGCTCATGTCAGGACAGCCGAGGTCGCTCGCCAGCTTCCGCAAGAGACTCAAAGACCTACCTGTTCAGATTCACCTGGACTCTACATAACCCCCCCCTAGCACTAACCTGCGTGTTTATATGTCTTAACACTTATTAATGGCACTTAGCATTGTTGTTCGTTCTCAGATGTTGTATCATGCTTAGAATTGCACGCCTGCCCAGCTACTTATGCAGGCAACTTGGCGAATTATGAAACTCGTTCTATTCGTCTCGTAAATAGGAATGCTCGAAAACAGCTCTATTTCTTATCTTCAGGTACCACAGTGATATATTGCTGCCTCTCCTTCAACAAATGTACTCTTTGTAAGTCGCTTTGGAATAAAAGCGTCTGCCAAATTGCTCTAAATGTAAATGTAAATGTAAATTCAACCCAGCAGATGTGACCAATCTATTCATCACAGTGATCTGTGATTCAGAAATGCTCTTCTGCATACCTCGGTTGTAACGAGTGGTTATTTGAGTTACTGTTGCCTTTCTATCAGCTCCAACCAGTCTGGCCATTCTCCTCTGACCTCTGGCATCAACAAGGCATTTTCGCCCAGAGCACTGCCGCTCACTGGATATTTTCTCTTTTTCGGACCATTCTCTGTAAACCCTAGAGATGGTTGTGTGTGAAAATTCCAGAAGATCAGCAGTTGCTGAAATAGCCAGACCAGCCCGTCTGGCACCAACAACCATGCCACGTTCAAAGTCACTTAAAATCATCTTTCACCCCCATTCTGATGCTCGGTTTGAACCAGATCGTCTTGACCATGTCTACATGCCTAAATGCATTGAGTTGCTGCCATGTGATTGGCTGATTCGATATTTGCGTTAATGAGCAGTTGAACAGGTGTACCTAATTAAGTGGCCGGTGAGTGTATATCCTACATAGTTACCAAATGTTTCTCAGGAAGTGAGTTAGAGGGTGTATCTAAATAGACCAGAATGTCATGAGCGTATAAGGCCACCTTATGGTGTTCTCCATTTATGCAGATACCTTTGATGCTTTCGGTCTGTCTTATCCACTGTGCGAAAGGCTCTATATACATTGCAAAGGGCAGAGGTGAGATTGGACACCCCTGTCTCGTTCCACGCTCTAGTGTTATGGTATCTGAAAGGTACCCGTTTATTTTTATCCGGGCTGATGGTTTGTTATACAATTTATGGATGCCTTGAACAAAATTTTTGTGCATGCCAATTTTTTCCAGGACTTCTAGAAAGGTCCAGCTCACTGAGTCAAAGGCGTTCTCAGCATCCAGACTAACTAACAAGGCTTCAAGATTGTTCTGTTGGATATGGCTTAATATGTGCAACGATCATCTGATGTTATCATGAGTCCGTCTTTGTGGAATAAACCCAGTCTGGTCATTATGTATAAGCTGAGGGAGGATCTTTTCCAGTCTTTTGGCAAGAATGGCTGTGTATAATTTGTAATCGACATTCAATGCTGAAATTGGCCTATATGATCCACAATTTGTCTTTCCCCTCCTTGGGAATAACGTGTGTCAGGTCTTATGTTGACAAGATAAGATAAGATAGAACTTTATTAATCCCGAAGGTAATTATTGTGCCAGGTTGCATAGCAATAGAATAAAACAATAGAGAAATAAACAGTAGAATAATAAAATAAAATAACAGATTTACAAATTTACAGTAAGTCCAAGTCCTAGGAGAAGTATAAAAATATAGGTGAAGTATAAAAATATAGGTAAGATAAGACATTCAGTCCGCAAAAACAATTTGGCAATAATTGAAGTGTAATAAAACTTTAATAATAATAATGGTAAGAGGAAGTATTGCACATAATGATGAAAGGTAATGTAGCATGGTAATATTGCAAGGATAATATTGAGAAGATGTACTGCACGTGACATTGAGAATATTGCACACGATATTGAAAGGTAATATTGCACATAATAATGCTGTGTTCATAGTCTTATATTTCAACGGTCCTTCCCGCAGAGGGGGGAGGAGTTATAGAGTTTGATGGCCACAGGCAGAAAGGACCTCCTGTGGCGTTCTGTGGTGCACCTCAGTAGTCTCAGTCTATGGCTGAAAGTGCTCTGGTCTGACTCCAGTGTGGCGTGCAGGGGATGCGGAGGCGTTGATACTGAGTACTGAGTAGTTTAGTCAGCATCCTCCTCTCTTAGACCTACATCAATTCCACTCCCAGGACAGAACCCGCTTTCCTGATGAGCTTATTGAGTCTGTTAGCGTCGGCTGCCTTTACCCTGCTGCCCCAGCACACAACAGTGTAGAAGATGACGCTGGCCATTGGAGATTAACTTCATAATAACTTCAGAGAGGTGTGTTTTGTGTTTTTTTTATCCTGATGAATACCTGTCTTGAAAGCGACCTTGTGTGAACAAGTCCCGACAACTACCTCACCTGAGTTGGCTGCAGAGGCCTCAATTTATGACTTTCACAAATGTATTGTATTTACTTGTATCTACACACACATGTGCATTAGAGTATATGTACAAGCCTGAGGTTGCTTTGTTAAGTTAAATACGGTGAACATCTTGTTTTGAGGCAGAGATGTGTGGGTGCGTGACTGTGCATGCGTGTGTACGTACGTGCATCAAAACTTAACAACTCAAACATGCCATTCATTAGCATGCCATGAAAATAATCCTTGGAGAAAAAGATATACCAAGGCCATGGGATTTACTCTCCATGATATAAGCACCTTTAGTGTCTGCTAAATGATACCACATCATGCCATGTAGTGATTGCAATCAATGATAATTGAAGGCTTGTGTATTCCTACTGTCATGAGAGAGAGGAAAGAGAGGAAACAGATCTTTAGGCATGTATGTGAGAGATCATGATGACTTTAAGGCCCTGACACACCAAACCAACTAACTTCATCACACCACTTAGGCTAGATGGTGCCTATGCTACAAAATAAAATACAGGGGAATGGCTTACTTGGCTGAGGGAAGCCTATAAAACCTATAATTCACACTAACAGTAATATCATAGCCCAAACACAATATCTGTCAAAAATAATGGCTTTATTTTTTTTTTTTACCATATTGTTCAGCATCATAAGTAGTCCCACAATACTGTGGGGAGGGAGGGAGAGAGAGAGAGAGAGAGAGAGAGAGAGAGAGAGAGAGAGAGAGAGAGAGAGAGAGAGAGAGAGAGAGAGAGAGAGAGAGAGAGAGAGAGAGAGAGAGAGCGAAAGAACGAAAGAAAGAAAGAGAGAGAGAGAGAGAGAGATTCACTCATCGACAGATAGATATACATTTTGCTGTGCCCACCTCAAACCTAGCCTATGCTTCAGAAAATAGGCGTGGCTTCATCAGGCCATACATACACACAATGTGGGAAGGAACTATGTCTCATTGTTCAACACGCATAATACATTGCACACACACACACACACACACACACACACACACACACACACACACACACACACACACACACACACACACACACACACACACACACACACACACACACACACACACACACACACACACACACACACACACACACACACACTGGGTTACTATAGGAGTTTCGAATGTCAGGCATTCCTCACGTCTTTAAATGGTGTAATGGGAAATTGCATTTCAGGCCTTTCTTCCTGTTGGTATTAGGTTCTTGATGTAGATTGTTTTTACAACAGGCAATCTTGGTAAACTATATGGCAGGAGGAGATCCCTTCCTCCACCAGTCATAAATGAAGGTGACGACTGGTCATGCAGATAAGCAGCTGGGGAAGAGGTTAAGTGAACTGTGAATGTTTATACAGGGGACAGAGATTCCTTGGGCAGGGAACCCCACCCCATGTGAACCAGGTATTGGGAGGGCAAGGGGAGGAGGTTTATTGCTGTCCCCAGAACCCCCTGGGGTGTAAAATGGGCTTAAAAGGCACATGAAAATTGTTACTCACTCTGCTAGAGAGGAGTCTGGTGAATGCATTCATTAAATACTCTTAATTCCTACAAGTATTTTGCCTGTTTAGACTCATTCGCCTCGGACGCAATTATTTTATCGGAGAATTGCCACGACAATGGCCAGGCAGCCTCTGCATCATCACATTTTTGATAGTCACTGCTTCACTTCAACAAGGAAAAGATATTTAGGGGAATAACATTCCCCTCATTTAGAGAGTCATTTATTTCAACAAGAACATCAGTACAACACCTCACAATGAGCCTGATTTAGCGTGTCATTGACCACATGAATAAGTCAATGGTCACATTTGTTTCATTCGTCCATCTAACACAGACTGTATACTTCAATTCCCTGTTGCCAACACACTAGCCCACCGACTACCAGCGCCTGCATGCGTGTGTGTGTGTTAGTCGTGTTTGAGAGAGGGTGGGGGTGGGCTGTGGATTACGGTGGCTGGGTTCCCTCTGTATCATCCCATTCTTCCTCTCTGCTCTCTTAATCTCTCTATTTTCCAATCCCTTCATTGTTCATTCATTCAATCCACCATTGCCATGCAATCAGGCTAGCCGCTGTAAAAAACACACCCTTTGAACTCAGAGTTGCATGTGATTAAGAAATGTAGGTATACATGGATGGATTTATATACACTAGGGAAGGGCAATTTGATTAATATATCTGATATCGGTTGGCTTGGATTCGGGCGCAGATGTTTTTTTCATGTGATTTTTGTCATTTTATTTTGCCAATTTAATGGTCTGCCTCCTCGACAATTCAACGCATGTGTGAATAAAAGCCTTACACAAAACAGAAAGGTTACTAAATGATAATGAAGCCGTCTTGCTGTCTGACCCAGGGTTTCCCACAGCTGTCTATGGGCGAGGCATAGCACTTCTGCTATCCATAATCTAGTTTGATTTGCCTGTTAACTCACATGCCCATGTGGCTCAGTTGTAGAGTGTTGGCCTGCAGTGCTGCAATGCTGTGCAGAAAGTCTGGTTCAAATCCAACCTTAACCACACATATTGTGAGACATGGCACAAAATATGTAAAATCTTACCTATCTGCTTTGTGACTAGTGGCGCATAAGGCCTACACAGAACTCCTCCACCTATCCCAGTTAGCTGCTATAGTCCTCACTTCATCCCAAAAAATCTGCCTAATATGATATAAAATACATTTGCCCATGGTCATGAAGCTTGTCATACCATGTAGGACCCTGTTATCGTTGCTTTCAACTATATTTATTTTATTCCTGACAAATTCGGCCATATCTCAAAAACGACATGGTCAATAGCATGCTGAACTGAGCAACCGGATGTAAAGGATGGACCAGATTCTGGTCACTGCTATTGCCACTACGAAAGTGCAACATGCATGACAATTTGTATAAATGCACCATTTCCCATTATGAAGATCTTTCTTACTGCAACCCATGAGGTCAGACCCTTCGCACTGATAGCAGTGACGACCACTTGACCAAACGCCCACACAGAAACTCCTTCAGAATAGCTTCAAATTTGGCACACCTGTGCCAGGTGACTGTGACTATATAATCCTTAGATCTAAGCAATCAGATAAAAAATAAAAGATTAAAGATACAGCGTACCATTTTATGTCAAATGGTAAACCCCCACCACCTGATCATTTTCTGGAACTATGGATAAAGGTCTCATTTGACATGCTGAACATTCTTGTCTCTTGGATGGATGTTTTCTGTACCAGGGCTGGGCGATATGGCAAAAAATATGATCAGTTTTTTTTTCTCATATTGATCAATCTCGATTTTTATATAATATATAACTTGACAGTTTGAAGAATATTCTGATGACTGAAGCCTGAAGAAACCAGAAGGTTCATTAGTTAAACTTTAGTAGTTTATTAATAAAAATAAAATGTCAATTAAACAGTTAACATTTAACTGTGCAACCATAATGTGTCTGCCTTAATAAAACAATACAAGTTCACTTGCCGTGTAAATTATTAAAATAATGCAAATAAAACTAAAAGCTGTGATTACCGATCACAAATTCCTTTGGCAGGGCAGCAAACATCTGAAATGTTTGTAGAGGTACAAACAAGACAAAAAGAGTAAACAAGTGAATCAAGTACTCATAACATACACGATATGGTCAAAAGTCAGGAGACACCCCGACTAATTATTGAGTTCAGGTGTTTCAGCCAAACCCATTGCTAACAAGTGCATAACATCAAGCACATAGCCATGAAATCTCCACAGACAATTACAATTCAGAATGGTTCATAAAGAGCTCAGTGAGTTTGAACGCGGCACTGTCATAGGATGCCATCATTGCCACAAGTCAGTTCATGAAATTTCTGCCCTACTAGATGTGCCCCGGTCAACCGTGGAAGTGGAAGCGCCTAGGAGCAACAACAGCTCGGCCATGAAGTGGTAGACGACGGAAACTCACAGAGCGGGGCCGACGAGTGCTGAAGCCTCTGGAAGCACAATCAGCAAAAGAACGGTGCATTGGGAGCTTCATGAAATGGGTTTCCATGGCCAATCAGCTGCACACAAGCCTCACATCACCATGCGCAATGCCAAGCGTCGGTTGGAGTGGTGAAAAGCACGCCGCAACTGGACTCTGGAGCAGTGGAAACGTGTTCTTTGGAGTGATGAATCACGCTTCACTATCTGGCAGTCTGATGGACGAATCTGGTTTGGCGGATGCCAGGAGAACGTTACCTTCCGGAATGCATAATGCCAACTGTAAAGTTTGGTGGAGGAGGGATAATGGTCTGGGGCTGTTTCTGAGGGTTTGGTCTAGGCCCCTTAGTTCCAGTAAAGGGTATGCTTAATACTACAGGATATGAAGATATCTTAGCCAATTGGGCGCTTCCAACTTTGTGGCCAAAATGTGGGGAAGGCCCTTTGCTGTTCCAGCATGACTGTGCCCCTGTGCCAAGGCTTGAGACTAACACCGTCCGTCGTCCCGGGGACGATATGTATTTGGGACGAACAGAAATCCTCCCCGGGACGCAGTCGGGACGAAGGGGATTTTTTTTCCCCACTTGGAAAATGTCAACTGAGCCGACTGTCAGTGTGCATATCACTGTCACTGGCAAACATGCGCGTCTTCTGAGCGCTCCCTTAGTTAACAGTGACACGAGACCACTGCGTGAAACCCGCGAAAATATCAGAATGTTTATTAGAATGTTTAATAAAAGTTACGGCCATCCTCTCAGTCAAGGGAGCACTCGCAAACATGCTGCGCTATTTGAAGAGGATGAACACAGACGAAGATGGCGAACATCCAAAGATTGACCAACTGGGAACTGCGTCCAACCCCGAGTCTAAGGTAAGGACACATTTAAATCAGAGGTGTAATTTTAGCCTATTGGAACTGTATACAGTAACTTAGTCAGCTGCTAGTTAGCGTTATTCTAGCTTGACAGCGGGCTGCTTGCTAGCTAACGTTAGCCCTGTGTGTGTGCGGCGTGTGTGAAAAAACGGTGTTAGCACTAACTCCGTGCTGAGTGCGAGCAACCCACAATAATTAGCAAGGCAACCAGCAAAATGTAAGCCTCATTTAGGCTATTTCAATATATTATTTTTGTTAATTAGTCTGATTGGTTGATTCCGTGATGTTTTGGTTCATATTAGTAAAATTTTAGATTCATGCCACAGCCGGTGTTAAGCAAATATTTTCCCGGGGCTTCACCGGCAAATGCTTCACCGCTGCATGGCAGTCACCAGACAGAGCATTCAAAACTGCATACACTGTATCAGTTCGCCAGTTGTCTCAATTCAAGCACAAGACAGATACATTGTGTATACCATTTTGCAACAAAGTATTACCATTGCAGGACGAGTTGATTGGCCTAACGTTACATTTATCGAAACAAAAGCGGAGAAATAGACGGCAGGCTAGGGCAAACGTCACTGCACTACATGGTTGCTATAAACGGTTGCTAGAGCCGCAGTCCACCACAGAGGTATTTTACAAGCGTCTTTACAAGCGGCCAGCTGATTAAACTTTTCAATGGCCCGTGGAGCCAGTAGCCAGGCAGGCTATACAAAAAAAAACAATAGTTAAAAATACAATCTCACACTATTTTCCTTCAATACTAACGATGCGATGTGAATAAACTTCGGTGAAATCGCCTCCGTAAAATACTAGGATTCTAGCGAGCGCGCACCTCACAGCTGCGATAGCGTCCTTTCATCACCGTGACAACGGGAGCACTCGCGAAGTTAGGTGACGTTGCCCCTAGCCACTGGTCCAGGGTCAGTTATTAAGATATCGCTCGATTCCTGTCACTCGCATCACGCACCACACACAGCCTTTGAAAGTTCAAAAATATGTACCTAAAACCACCGCGCCAGGGACAAATACTAGCTAGCTAGTTAGTTAAGTTCAGTTTTGCCGATGTAGTCATTTCACAGAGATGCCCGAGTAGGCAGCATTCGCAAAAACTGAAGTTTGCATTTCCTTAGCTTGATACACATTGCCACCTAGCGGTTTTGAGAATACACTGTGCTAGCCAGTCTACTTGAATACAGTAGGCTATCATCCAATACTTTTTGATGTGTAATGTTATATTATAATTAGGGATGCACCGAATCCATTAATATTCGCTTTCGGAGAAATTAAAGGTTTTTGTCTGACACTGACACGTTAGTATGAGTTACAACTTGGCATAACGTTACACAGCAGTAATAGCTAACAGTTGAGCAGTTGATTTGATTGTGAGCGTGTATCGTTCGCTCAAAGCAGCCCGCCCCATGTTAGCTAGCTGTATCTGTTGTGATATGACTGTGCTCCCACCGAGTGTTGAACATGTTCAGTTTGGAATAAATATGGCTAAATGAACACACTCGTATTCCTTATAGCATCCATGAAATTTGACACTTTGACTCCCTTCGATATGTCAGATGATTTCTGTACTTTTCACTACATGTTTTATTAATTCATAAACTATCCTATCAGTCCTTAAAATAATAGTTGCAAATATCCATAATAATCTACAAGAGATAATTAACACCAACGATATATATAGAAAATATTTATCTCATAATGATTCTTGTTAAATCTTTCCACCTGGGAGCCTTTTGACTAAATCAATTATTTTTCTCTTTCTCTACAGAAACAAAGCTCTGGCTATGAAGCCAAAAGAAAAAGGAAATTTCTTCCAGAATGGAAAAATACCTTTCCATTCATTGATTATGACCAAACAGCACAAATAATGTACTGCAAAACATGCAGGAGCTGTCCAGCTGAGGCCATGGGGAACAGCCTGTTCCATGGGGTAACTGGTGAGAAAGTAAGAGTGAGGAGCATCAAGGAGCATGCAGCCACCACCGCACACAAGTTATCAGAAGGTGCCCTACAGGCAAGAGCTGACCCACAAGGAGGAGCTTTGGTGTCAGCTTTTGACCGAATGGATGCGACAATCAAAGAGAAGATGGTAAAGCTCTTCAACATTGCCTACTTCATTGCCAAAGAGGAGGACTCCTTTACCATGTTCCCCAAGCTCGTAGCTCTCCATCGTTCGTAGATCGTTGCCCTGGACCATGCCCATTAGGGGTGTGGAAATTTCTCGATTCTAAGATGCATCGCGATGCGGACATGTACGATTCTGCATCGATGCAGTGACAGAACATAATCGATTATAGCCTACTAACGTTGATCTGCTCCCAGTGCTCTGAGTTGAAAATAGTTCAACTTTTGGAGAAGCGTCGCGCTCATCAATGTCACGTCTCTCTTGTCAGCCAATCAAAATTGAGGAGGGGGCGGGACATACGATATCAACATTGTCAACAAAGGCGGAGGAGAACCTTATACAGGCCGTCATGGACAACCCAGTTGTACTACACACAAAAATCTTTTCGAAGGCACCACTCATGTGGAGAGCTGCTGCCAATGCCAGGACGCGATGTCTCTCCATTGTTTCAAATTAATTTATAATCAAAATAGACGGGATACGCTAGTGCAGGCCTGGCCAACCCGCGGCTCCCGAGCCGCATGCGGCTCTTTGTCTGGTTTCATGGCTCTTACGTTCATATTGAATTTTGTGTTTTTTTTAGGGCTGTCAAAGTTAACGCGTTATCACAGATGTTGCGCAAAGGATGCGCAATGACGCTACCGTGAGGCGCGTGACGGGCTCTGAGTCAGCGTCTCTGGGGGCGGGTCCATTAATTCGCGGTTCTGGTGGGGGGGGGGGGGGGGCGGGTCCGTTAATTCGCGGTTCTGATGGGGGTGGGGGGGTCCATTCATTCACGGTTCTGATGGGGGGGGGGTCCGTTAATTTGCGGTTCTGATGGAGGGGGGCGTGCTCCGTTAATTCGGAGCACTCCCCGAATTAACTAGATAAGACTATGAAAATGTTATTGCCCTGGCAGTGGCTACAAATATTTTTGGTGTGTGTGAGAGGAAGAGATGGG
The DNA here is from genome assembly GCA_002895965.2 of Coryphaenoides rupestris. Lineage (NCBI taxonomy): Eukaryota > Metazoa > Chordata > Actinopteri > Gadiformes > Macrouridae > Coryphaenoides > Coryphaenoides rupestris. The sequence goes on along the minus strand of PIJE02000467.1, from coordinate 34,257 downwards.
GAGATGTTCATGTGTGTGTGAGAGGAAGAGATGGGGAGATGTTCATGTGTGTATGATGTGGCTCTTTGCAGTAACACAGTAAAGAAATTGGCTCTTCGTCTCTGACTGGTTGGCCACCCCTGTCCTAGTGTGACGTCACAACGAAGGAACGTGGAAGCACTAGAAGAAACACATGAGAAGCGCTCTGAAAAAGAGGTTGTGGTTATTGAGCTGCATCGAGATGCATCAAGATGCATCGTAGAATCGAATCGAATCGAATCGTGGACAGCTGAATCGTAATCGAATCGAATCGTGAGGCCAGTGAAGATTCACAGCTCTAATGCCCATAGCCAGGGCATTTTGGATGCCATTCTGGCTGGACTGTTGAAGGTTGGGGTGGGAGAGGGGGACCTGAAAAAACGGCTGGTTGGCTTTGGGTGTGATGGCGCCTCAGTTATGCTGGGTGTGAACAATGGAGTGACCGCCAGACTCCAGCATTTGTGCCTGTCCCTCGTCCCGATCTGGTGTGTGGCTCATCGTCTAGAGCTACTTGCTCTAGACAGTGTCAAACAGGTTCCCCAGCTGCAAGACTGCCTGAATGCCTTCATGGAGCATTTCCATCCAGTTCTAGAAACATGTGAGAACTTTGAATCCGTGGAGGCAGCTAGGCGAGAGTGGCTTGACTTCAAGGTTCTCATTGCACATCACAACAGACACCTTGATTCCCCGGTGCTGTGGCAGCAGCTGATTCAGGGTGCCATCGGAAGAGACGGCCAGTTCCAGCACATGCAGGTGATTGCAGAGATCAGCCTCATCCTCCCCATGAGCTCCTCTTGTTGTGAGCGTGGCTTTTCCAGCATGAAGAGGATCAAGTCAGACTGGAGGTCCTGCCTCTCCAACGAGATGCGCAACTGCCTCCTGCAAATATCAGTCCATGGCCCTCCTGCACAGGACTATGACTCAATGAAAGCCGTGACGAAATGGTGGAGTAGTGGCTGCAGGGCACGAAGACCTCACTACAAAGACTGAGGCAACTGAGACTGAGATTTGATGCACTCACTCACTCCAGCTCATGCGCACTCACTCACCTCACTCACTCTATTACTCTGACAAAATAAGAAATGTGTTTAAATATTGTTATTGTTTCGGTTGTTTTGTTGTTACCTGTTGATCGAATGTGCTTATTCTTAAAATAAATAATTATTTATTTCCTAATCATTTGAATGGTGTTTTTTTTAAATGGCAATAACAAGTTTACACGACAAAACCAAAGTAAAGAAACGCGACATTTCGATTTTTGGGACGGTTTACATTCACTTTGGGACGGTTAAAATTGTATTTCGGGACGGTGGTGAAAAAAGTTAGTCTGGAGCCCTGCCCTGTGCACAAAGCAAGGTCCATAAAGACATGGTTAGATGAGTTTGGTGTGGAGGAACTCGATTGGCCTGCACAGAGCCCTGACCTCAACCTCATTGAAGACCTTTGGGAGGAATTAGATCGCCGATTGCAAGCCAGGCCTTCTCGTCCAACATCAGTGCCTGAACTCACAAATGCTCTTTTGGCTGAATGAGCACAAATTCCCACAGACACACTCTAAAATCTTGTGGAAAGCCTTCCCAGAAGATTGGCAGCTGTCACAGCCGCAAAGGGGGGTCCAACTCCATATTAATGCCCATGGTTTTAGAATGGGATGTCCAACAAGCTCATATAGGTCTGATGGTCAGGTGTCCACTGACTTTTGGCCATATAGTGTAATTCACCATATGATTGTGTGTGTGTGCATTCTACATGCAGGGTTGCGGTTGTGTGTGTGCGTTCTACATGCAGTGTTTCGGTTTGCCTGTCGGTGTTGAGAGAGACCGTGCCTTTAAGAGGAGTGACGCAACACCAATCGGTTTGTTGTGATTGGCTGCGGCATCTTAATATGTTGTTGTGGTTTGACGTGTCACGGAGTTGGCTGCGCAGAGTTCGTCTCTCGTAATGTAAACATTTAACTGCAAGTGCAAACAAGCTTTAACAAAACAATTAAGAAACAATGGACCTTTCCACCCTTCAAGTTTCAAGTTTCAAGTATTTTATTGTCACTTCACAATTTACACGTGAGCATAAGCAGTGAGTGAAAAGCTTTTTGTGCAAAACGCCCGACAGCCGACAGTAATTATAAAGGAATACAAAATAGAATAAAACTACAAAATAGAAATAGAACTATAAATAGAATTTCTATGTAAAAATAAGTAAATGAAATCTAAAATGAAATGGAATATACAGCAAAAATACACCCTGTCAGTCACGCGGAGAATAATAACCAATAAGATTGCCTGATTTCTTAAGACCACGCCCCTTGCAATAGAGCCGCCATGATGTCCCACAAACAAAGCTTGTCCCGCGTTGTTGTGTTCATAGATTAGACTACAGCTACATTTAGTTAGAACAACATGGTTCTTAGATGTGCTTGGTGAACGTGCAATAATGAACCACATATCCACAGAGATTACAGGGAGCGCCTTTCATCGAGATTTGGAGTATCCATGCAGTCTGCAGGACTTGTTTTTAATACATGGATAGAGCTTATGGATTTTACATTCGGTGGCCTCTATGAGGCCAACTACATATGGCCTCATAGAGACATTATTATAAAAAACATGAAAACTGAAAACTTGAAAATAACTTTTGAAAATAATTTCCTTCTACTTGAGTCATTATTGATGGTACAGTATTGAAGACCCAGGTGCCATCTGCACTGGCTTTACAGAGTCAGCTTTATAGTGACTATAAGTCAAGCACAACCCTCAAAGCATTGATTGGATGTGATCCAAGTGGGTCTGTCACTTTTGTGTCCGAGTTATTTACAGGTGCTGTAACTGAACGCAGTGGTTTTTTTATCACAAATTTCACAAGTGCAACAATCAAATGGTTGATAGCTACTTCACACATCAATTTACAGCAGCGCCGACACAAAAATGTACAAAGCTAGCTAATTTGTTAAAATTCAATGGTTTATTTGTCACCTATTTCAGTGTACAGGTACATTGGAGCAGTGAAATGTTTTTTTCGCTAGGACCAGATTGCTACCGCGCCATCGGGTGATTAGCATAGCTAGGTGATTAGCCCATTGTAGCTAGTAGTTAGCAGATCTTAGGCTTATTTTCATTGTAAACATCACTAACGTACTCACCCTGCTTTACATGTGCAGTAGGACTCCACAACCTTGTCCTGACGAATTTCAATGTGGAGTTTGTGAGGCGTTTGTGTCTTCCGCATAGATCGCCAACACTTAGCATCAAGTTTTATGTTGTCATCTGCTCCGTCTGAAATGTATTCGATTTATTGCCTTACTTTTAGGGCTGGGTATCGAAATTCGGTACTTTTTTGGTACCGACCGAATCACTGCGGTACTACCGAGCACCGGCAGAGGTCAGAACATTCGGTGCCAAACTTCGGTACCTTTTTTTTTTTTTCTCTCATCCAATCACTATATTTGTTCTAAAATCTAACGTGACTGTTGGTTTAGGTGGCGGTATGCAAGGGCGTATTTTTGTTTTGGACATTGGTGGACATCACAGATATTGTGCCAAGGATGCGCAATTACGCTACCGTAAGGCGCGCGTCGGGCTCCGAGTCAGCGTCTCTGGGAGGGGGGGGGTGCTCCATTAATTGCGTCCTTGCGTTACTACGTCACTACGCATGTAAACACCAAGCCATGTGGATGTTCGCATTTGCGGAGAGTGGAAAAATGTCCAAACCACGGTGCTTTTTGTGTGCCCCTTTTTCTTCACAATTTCCTCATCTTTGGAGGCTGCCAGTGTTTCTTTCACCGTCGATTTGTGCCTCTTGCTGGTTTCACTCATTAATTCTCCTTTCCAGAGCTTTCTTCGCAAACAATGCCTCGCAGTAAATGGACGTGTGCGAGCCAAAAACGGCAGACTGATTGGCTGTTGTCGCGTTTATTTCTGCTGCATGAAAGGCTGTTAGATCTATCCATATCAAGTAAAAATGTCAAGGCTCATCGATCGTAATCGACATACATTTTATCACGATCTCAGTTCGAGATCGTTTTATCGCCCAGCCTTATTCTGCACAGTGAAAGTTTGGGGAAAACCTCTAAAATCCAGATGACACCAAATTCGGGACATATTGGCTCTATGGACGTGTCCTAAACATTATTAATATAAAAATGAAAAATAAAAGTCTTACAATGGAGCGCCCATTTAGCCTACAGGGGGCGCAAGTGGCATTTACTAATCATGAATCGGACTCACTCTCAATCATTTGGGGAAACTTATCTCATAGCCTCCAAGTGACGTGCCTCTACAAATTTATGGAAAAGGGTTGAAGCTGGAGTCAGCGGTGACAGACATGAAGCTTTTCTGGCAAAAAAACCTATAATGTGCACAAGCTAAAATGTGTAGCATAATGACTGGTTTACAGTGTTTACAGATTTCATTTAAAAGGTACTATAAGTAACAATCAGTGCATTCTGAGCTCCGTGGGTTGAGCAATCAAAAACTAATATTAGTTCTAATCATAATTAAACCTTACACATTTTAAAAAGCTATGAAATACATCCATCCATCCATCCATTATCGTCCGCTTATCCGGGGTCGGGTCGTGGTGGCAGCCGGCTAAGCAGGGCCCCCCAGGCTTCCTTCTCCCCAGCCACACTCTCTAGTTCCTCCTGGGGGATCCCGAGGCGTTCCCAGGCCAGGCGAGATATGTAATCCCTCCAGCGAGTTCTGGGTCTGCCCCGGGGTCTCCTCCCAGTTGGACATGCCCGGAAAACCTCCAAAGGGAGGCGCCCGGGGGGCATCCTAATCAGATGCCCGAACCACCTCAGCTGACTCCTTTCGATGCGGAGGAGCATCGGCTCTACTCCGAGCTCCCTCCGGATGTCTGAGCTCCTCACCCTATCTCTAAGGCTGAGCCCAGCCACTAGGGGTGGGAATCTCTTGGCACCTCACGATTCGATTCCGATTCAGAGGTCAACGATTCGATTCTAAACCGATTATCGATGCATCTCGATGCAACTATTTTTTTATGTACATTTCCATGCGTGATTTAAAAAAATATGTATATACTTTGCTACTCAGAGGCCACCAGGGGCGCACTATCAAGGAAGCGCAAGAGCGAGACAGACAGTTCGCGCCAGGTAACGAGAGCAAAACACGAGAGCGAGACAGATAGTAGGAGAGCGAGACAGTTTGCGCCAAGAAAGTGTTCATGCACACACCCTCATTATGGACCGACGAAGAGGACTTCGGTGGTTTTAGTACGCAGGAGGAAGACGATGACACGGGGTAATGGCTGACTTTTCTGGTATAACGGGCTTGTTGTTTTGATACAGTAAACGGCTGCGTTACTGCACCTTTACTGCTGTGTTGGCACTTTTGGGAAAAGATGCTGGTTATTTTTTTAAGCAGCCGTGTTACTGCCACCTTTACTGCCGTGTTACAGGCAAGCACTTTTAAAAACGAATTAAATTTAGCCATTTAACATTTTTGCCTCGTCAAGTGCTGTAAGCTTTGTTTTTTGTTATACTGCACTACTACTATGACTACAGGACGTGCGCTGGGAGCGCACCGTTGTATTATTTGTGTACTGCACGAATGCTGTTCGTCATGTCAAAGATGTGAAAGTTTGATTGTTTGATTGAAAGATTTATTGTGTTTCCCAAATGTTAATAAATGGGACACTTTGCGTTACCAAACAGTCATCTCTGTCCCGACAATCCCCTCCGTGGTAGCAGGAACCCTTATATACGGCAATTAAACATTAAAACACCTGCGGCTTATAGTCGGGTGTGGCTTATATATGGAACAATCAGTATTTTCCCTCAAATTTAGCTGGTGCGGCTTATATTCAGATGCGTCTTATAGTCCGGAAATTACGGTATATAAACAACTCGCACATGTGTTTGGTGCGCATGCGTGTATAGCAGAGAACCGGCAAGCAGAAAGGAGAGTTTTCTGTAGCGCTCTGCAGCAAGCGAACAGAATGTTGCAGCAGGCAAACTAATTTAATTTTTGAAATTCCGATTATTAACTTATCTGAATCGATTCGGAATCGTTCTGGAGAGAATCGCGATGCATCGAAGAATCGATTACTATTCCCACCCCTACCAGCCACCCTGCGGAGGAAACTCATTTCGGCCACTTGTATGCGCGATCTCATTCTTTCTAGGTGAGGGTTGGAACGTAGATGGACCAGTAAATCGAAAGCTTCGCCTTCCGGCTCAGCTCCCTCTTCACCACAACGGACCGGTACAGCGCCCGCATCACTGCAGACGCTGCACCAATCCGTCTGTCCATCTCCCGCTCCATTTTGCCCTCACTCGTGAACAAGACCCCGAGATACTTGAACTCCTTCGCTTGAGGCAGCAACTCACTCCCAACCCGGAGGGAACACTCCACCGTTTTCCGGCAGAGAACCATGGCCTCAGACTTGGAGGTGCTGACTCTCATCCCGACAGCTTCACACTCGGCTGCAAACCGCCCCAGTGCATGCTGGAGGTCACGGTCTGATGTAGCCAACAGAACCACATCATCTGCAAAGAGCAGAGATGCAATTCTGAGCTCCCCAAACCGGACACTCTCCTCACCTCGGCTGCGCCTTGAGATTCTGTCCATGAAGATCACGAACAGAACCGGTGACAAGGAACACCCTTGGCGGAGTCCAACACCCACTGAGAACATGCTTGACTTTGTGCCGAGAATACGGACACAGCTCGCACTTTGTTCGTACAGGGACCGAATGGCACGTACCAACGGCCCCGGTACCCCATACTCCCGTAGTACCCCCCACAGGATTCCCCGGGGGACACGGTCATAGGCCTTCTCCAAGTCCACAAAGCACATGTAGACTGGATGGGCAAACTCCCATGCGCCCCCCAACAACCCTGCGAGGGTAAAGAGCTGGTCCACTGTTCCACGGCCAGGACGGAATCTGCACTGTTCCTCCTGGAGCTGAGGTTCGACAATCGGCCGGAACCTCCTTTCCAGCACCCTGGAATAAACTTTCCCGGGAGGCTGAGCAGTGTGATACCCCGATAGTTGGAGCACACCCTCCGGTCCCCTTTTTTGAAAATGGGGACCACCACCCCGGTCTGCCATTCCACAGGTACTGTCCCCGACCTCCACGCTACATTGACTAGGCGTGTCAGCCACGACAGCCCGACAATGTCCAGAGCCTTCAGCATCTCAGGGCGAATCTCATCCACACCTGGCACCTTGCCACTGAAGAGCTTTTTGACTACTTCAGTGACCTCTACCAAGGATATGGGTGAGACTTCCCCCGAGTCTTCAGACTCTGCCTCTTCCACAGAGGACGTACTGGTCGTCTATGAAATACAGATATTTTAATTATCCACGCTTACAGGTCACTTTGTTAAATTCTTTCACGAAATCTGACCCGACTCAAATATAAGAGCAATCAGTCCAAAAGCTTTTCTACGCAACAGAGAGAGTCGGGGAAGCTCTCATTTTTTTACTTCAACCACAACCTGCTACAACCTACTAGAACTAACATTAGTTTCTGATTGTTATTGTCTCAACCCACGGAGCTCAGAATGCACTGATTCTTACTTATAGTACCTTTAAGAGATGTAAAGCCAGTATATTACTTATTATTATTATTATAGTTGTACTTGAATGTGCCTTCTTTACTTTTGTTGCATGTTTGCACTTGTGTTTATTTTTTGTTTACACCGTTAAATGTTTATTTTTTTCATTCTAAATGTTTACATTTTGCACCTTTTACCAATTTTGCGAAAACATTTAACCACTTCATAATTCATATTTTGTACTTTCTTTTATCTTAAAGTTGCACAGGTAATTTGAGCCACTTGTTTTACTGTTGTCGTCTACCTCGAAAAACATGTGAGATGTTTGCCGCCCAGCTTTCAGTTTTATTTACATTTAAATAATTTGAAAGGTGTTTCATTAAGGCTATTACAGCATGTTTGCAGTGTTTCATATTTACATTATTTTAGTTAATAAACTGTTCTAAAGTTTAACTAATGAACCCTCTGATGTCTTCTTCATTTGTCATTATCAAGATACACTTCAAACTGGCAGCATTATCAAATTATATATTGTTATAAAAAATAGAAAATCGATCAATATGGGAAAATAATCGTGATTATATTTTTTGTCACGTCACCCAGCCCTAAGGTGATTTATTTCACCTTCTTTGTAAAGTAGGTGACAAAGTCATCAGCTGTGAGGGAGGAGGGAAGAGGAGGGGAGGTACGGTAGAGGAGGGAAGAGAATATGGAGAAAAGTTTCCTGGGATTGGAGGCGGAAGTGTTGATCTTTGTATGGTAGAAGGCAGATTTGGCTGCTGACACAGTAGAGGTGAAATCTGAGAAGAGGTGGAGGTGGTGAGAGAGATCATCAGCAGAGTCTGATTTCCTACATTTTCTCTCAGCTGCCCGCAGCTCTGCACTATGAGCTTCGGACAGCCAGGGAGGTGGAGGAGAGGCTCGTGCTGGTCTGGAGGTAAGTGGACAGAGCGAGTCGAAGGAGGAGGAGAGAGAGGAAGTCAGAGTGGAGGACGCTTCCTCTACTGACAGGAGGGAGAATTGTTGGGGGGGGTGGTAGTGAGAAGAGGACAGTTGAGAGTAGAAGGAGAGTTTTCATGTTTCTCCGGGAGTTGACGATGTGAGGAGTAGTGGGTAGGGAGGTGGGAGATTTTAGGGGGAGGGAGAAAGCGACAAAATGGTGGTCAGACACAGGGAGGGGGGTAACAGAGTGCCGAAGTGGCGCAGGACCTTGTGAAGACAAGGTCGAGTTGGTTCCCGGCTCTGTGGGTGGAGGGAGAAGGGGTGAGCGCCAGGCCGAATGTGGCAAAAAGGTTTATGAATTCAGGTGATTCAGGTGTAACTTTTCTGGCTGGATGTTGAAGTCACCCAGAACGACAAGTGGGCATCTTCAGGAAAGCAGCTGAGGAGGGCATCCATCTCGTCTAAGAAGTCGCCAAGAGGGCCTGGTGGTCGGTAGATCCCGGCAATGTTGAGCTTGATCGGAAGGGTAACAGACACAGCACAGAGTTCAAGTGCAGATCTGGTCAGGTGTTCCAGGGGAAGGACCTTGTATGACCACTTTGGAGAGATGAGACCCGTTCCCCCACCTCGCCCAGAGAGTCGGGGGATGTTTTGTGTTATTAATGAGAGAATACACGGTCGGAGACCAAAGAGAGAAGTTGCCTGCCTTTATTTAAACCACAGATACACAACGCAGACTGACACCGGTCACACAAGCATGCTGTATGTTGTATGCTGTAGCATGCTGTACACAAGGACATTGGCTCACTGACGCAGGTGTGATTTAAGTAGGGATGGGTACCGAAACCCGGTACCACTATGGCACCAGTTCCCGTACGACCGGTACCTACAGTACCGAATCAAAACGCATATATCGGTGCCTCATTTCGGTGCCACGTTAAAAAAGCACTGACACTCCCATTACACTCGCCTTTTTCAAACTACAATAACTCCTAGACCGTTTGTGATATCTAAGAAATTCCAACGGTTTCTGGACCATATTACGGGTATTACGGTAAACCCGATGGGGTTGTGCGGAAGAGTTGCAGGAGGAGTGGAGAAGCAGGAAGAGAGAGGATTCAAGCTTGTTTTCATCGAAAAATTGTTGATTGTCTGCACAGGTGGATGTAGAATATGCTGAGTAGTGTAGAGTAGTTTTCACTTGCTTTATTTGCTGTTATTTATTATTAGTAGTAGTACTGTAAGTTATTTATTGTTAAATTGTTATTTGTTGATAGTTAATTTAATATTTATTAGTAATGTTTAATAGTGTTTTGTATTTAATTGTAATTCTAATTTAAACAGTGTTAGAGTGTTGAGTTAATATATTTTTCAATTGTTTTGCCTTTGCAATAAAAGAAAGACATTCTTTAACGTTGTTGTTTGCTCTTTATTTTAAAGAAGGTATCGGTTCAGGCACCGTTTAGGAACCGGTACCATTTTAAAAGTCTCGTTTATTCATCACATACACATACAGGATGTGTAATGAAATTAAAAAGTGGCAATGCCCGGTGGTATGTGCAACAGACCAATACAAATATCACAAATTGATAATAGAAGATTTCCTTTTGTCTTTCCTTTTTGAGGCATTTTTTGATACTAAGCCCTAAAAGAAGGAGACACCCATTCACTCACAACTAGGCGATCACTGATAGCAGGAAAAAAAATTATTTAGAAAAGTAAAGCTATTCAAAAGATATTCATACTCTGAATTACCAGTCTGGTCTGTTGCAGGAAACTAAAGACACTATCACCAGTGAGTCCCGAGTGTCCACCTGCCCAAGAGACAGACTGAGTCCTGAGTGTCTAGCGGGGTATACCAGCCCAGGTGACGGGGCTTCTGAGCGAAGTCGTCGGCCAATAGCACTCCTCTCTATTGTTTCAGCAAATTGTTAAGTGCCCTGTCCAAAACTAGCCAACTATGCCTTACATTTCAAAATGTCTTGAATCGATATGGCATTAAAATAGTTGTTTAGAAGTGCATCCCGCTAGCTCTGCAACAGTAAAAAGGCAATAAAATACATCATATTAATGTAACGCATATTAGATTGTACAACAGACAACTTAAACAGACAGTTTGATGTGTGTACATTGGTGGAAAACTATCACAGAACTTTTACTGCGAATATACAAAACAAGTAAAGCAGTACAGTATTTCTTCGCTTCCAGCCGTACACCCGCAGGCAGTGTTGCAGGGGTGCTATACTGCGCCCATCGGGGGAAAACATTGGACGTTTTTAACAGGATGTGAGTCCCATAAACTATTCGATTAATAAAATGACTATTCGAATATTCAGAAATCATGACCCATCCCTACATAATTTGCAGTGCTCATATTATTTTTCAGCTGTCCAATCAGTGTATACATTTGATTAAGTCTATAACCGTCAACTTTAACTCATTTTTGTTATATTTTGTTCATTAATTTCAGTGGGAATTAATACCTCAAATTGTACCAAAACTCACCAAATTCAAACAATGTTATGGGGGCATGCCCCCAGACCCCCCTAATAACAGCAGCATGTAGCCTATCGAAAATTTTCTAAATAAGTGAGGGCTGAGCAATTTCTTATAAAAAAATTTTATTCAGCATGAAATATTATGCACTGTTTTTCGACCGTTTTCTATAGAATAAATATGTTTAGAAGTAATTATGTTGTCTTGATAATTTTTTTCACCTTTCAGAAAAATACAGATAGTCTCACTCACATTATTGCATGGTTATTTCATGGATATAGAATTTTGGTAAAAAGGTAACTGAATCGAATCGTGGTTTACTGAATCCAATGAAATTGTTCTAAAAAAGAAAATTGTGCTTGAATCGAATCGCCAACTACTGAATCGTTAATTGAGTCGAAACCAAAGATACACGCCCCTAGTATTGGCCACAAATTTCACAATTGGTGCATCTCTCATGATAATATCGATACACAGTATTGGCCAGCCCTACAATGTATTGTATGCACTTCTGCACCTTCCAGAAGTAATAGGTAGATAGATAGATCGGCATATTTTCATATTCTTCTACTGTAGTTCTTCTAGTAGTTTTTTGGAATTGTTTGTTGGGCCCCTGCTATTTCCTGAAAACTGCATTATGCAAGTATTGAAATCAGACATAATACTGAATTAAACCTGGAAGTAATTTGGCCATAATGCCAAAACCAAGGTTTAATGGGCAGCTACGGTAGTCTTGTGAGTGACGGTAAACTGACAGGGTCGGCAAGGAATTTGTGATCTGACAAGAAGGAGAGAAAGAGAGAGAGACATAGACAGAGAAAACCCTCTCAGCAATGGTTCATCTTTCCATTACAGTCATCAACTAGCTACACATAAAAAGGGCTGGCAGGGGAAAAGCTTATCATTTAATAACAATAGCTTCACAATACCTACAAATCCTTAACACTCAATATTATTACAATATTAAAACCAATGGAACTATTATAAGCAATGAAACTTTTATATATATAGGCCTATATACAGAAGAGTACATCTCCAATCAATGTGAACTGTATATCAGTAAGTCTATATTTCAACAGAATGCACAATTCTATAGTGTAAGTGTATATGCAAATACAAGGATTCCTATTCACAAACAGTACTTATAGTAGTTATTATTCAAGCTTTATCACAATAGATGAAGATTCATATAAGTCCTACCTACCTATAATTTAACGAACAGTAAATAATTGACCTGATATGTATTGCCAGGGCAAAGTCACACGAGTAGACACAATTATATTCAACGATAGCATACAAAGTGTTTGGCTGGGTGTTATATCGTAGTTGGACAGGTACCAGCGTGCTTCCATGCATGCGTGTGTTGGTGGGTGGGTGGGTGGATGGATGGTAGGTAGATCGCTAGATAGGGAGACAATCAAGCTTGCTTGCATAACTTTGCCACTGCTTCTGCGCTGTGACACTGCTGCCCCACCTCTCGCTGCGTCGGCCAAACGCACACTGAGCAGCAGCAGCAGCAGCAGCTCCCCTCCTCGTCCACCCGGGCTACGATGCGTGCTGTGAGATCACTCATCCAAAATCACCGACATTTCACTCCCTCAACAAGCCAAAAATACACTGAGAAACAGAACACAAACCGCAACCTCCATGCGTCCCTCGGCATCGTGGAGTAACAAGGAAGCTTTTATACAACGTCCACTCACCGTTAGTTGACTGTTTTAGACAGTTTGTCCGGAGTCTCGGAGCGTTGCTGTCACCACAACGATCCGCCCACCCGTGAGTGCACTTCAGTGACCGCAGAGGGAGACTCCGCCCACGCACCGTTTGCTCCAACCAGAGTGCTTGTGATGGGATGAGTGTTGCTTTTGTCCAATCATAGTGGATCGCCTATCTAATTGACAGCTTATTTGCCCAAGCACTGATTCCCGACTAAAAACAGATCCGCCTTTATCAGCTCCAGCGTAACCGAACACACGTTCGTCGTCACTGCTACACTTTTGACAGACAACCGGCGCATACAATGATGAACTCCGACTCCTTCTACGGGACAACGCGGGTCCAATCGCCAGAGGGAACGTGCGCTCAATACGGCGACGGCCCAGGAAGACTTGTCCCTACCGTCGACATCACCGGAATGTCTCGTGTTATGTTCCATACCGTGTCATACGATGTCACAAAGGGTTCTTAACTACAAAAAATGGCGAAGCAGCAACATGTGTCGCCTGTATTTTCATTTGCTCTCAATCCAATAGTTAATTTCCATTCCATGCCGTTGCCTAAGCGCTTATTTGAATGTATAATAATGTATTTGTTACTCTTGGTTTTCTTGGTTTCGCGCATTTATTACATTGGAATTTGTTTTAGCCACGGTTTCACAAAATGAAATGATTGGGGTGCTGATGACCAACGCAGTATTTAAACCTGCGGCGGAATGTATAAACAATGATTTCAAAGGCCAAAATGCAAACTGGCGCATTTGTATTCGCTTGTAACTATCGCGCATCTGTTATATCATGGTTTGTCTACAGTGACGGGTAGTAACGAAGTACAAATACTTCGTTACTGTACTTAAGTAGATTTTTCAGGTATCTGTACTTTAATAGTATTACTACTAGTATTACTGAGTAGTATTTACTTTTACTCCCTACATTTAAACATGAATATCTGTACTTTCTACTCCTTACATTTTCGAAACGGGACTCGTTACTTGAGTTTTATTGCATTTGAGGGGAATTGTTGGGGTTTTTTTTACATCACGCCTTCCCAACATCAAGAGCGACCTCAAGCTAAATGGATGGACAATAACACATAGAAGAGACGCTTGGTGTATCCATCCGCGTTAGAGGAGCTCTGATGTCGCGCATGTGACGTCAGACGAAACAGACTTAAAAAAAATACGTGGGACACGTGACGTAACTAGCGAGAACTAAACACACACACACGGAGGTGTCTTGTGTAACATTGTGTGTGTGTTATAACTATTATGTATAATGTGTCAGTAAACATCATACTGTGACAAAAGTTTCCAGTTGTGTTGCTGGCATTGGAAGCTGATTTTCTCCATTGGAGTCTCACGTTAATATTGGTCCACGTTAAGTTGATTATTTTCAATATATTAAGAATTAAAATGGCTGCTTTTTACATTTGTACTTTGAGTACATTTCAGAGCCTGTACTTTTCACCTTTTACTTGAGTAAAGAATTTGAATCAGTACTTCAACTTAAGTAAAGGATGTGTATACCTTTGCCACCTCTGTTCGTCTACATTTTAGTGAATTCTGAATCAACAGGCTTAGTATTGCTGAATTGCATAATTTTCTTAGTTGCCACTGCCCTCTAGTGGCCAGATTGTAGGTTCGTAGTTTTAAGTGTCAGGCTACTGACAGAAAAGGCAATGCAGCTTACGTTTCCCTCTAGGAAACGCAGTTTAACATAAACGTCAGTGGACCTATGATGTTAATAAAACTATTTGTTGCAGAATTCATGAAATAGGTTCGTTGCCAATATTAAGTGGGTGGCACGTGCAGGCGGAGTTCCCCCCACGTGTGTTTAAGGTCGTCCTTGTCTTGTTGTATTCTGTGTGTACAACGGAGTCTGGACGACGATGTGCTCTTAATCAACTTTATTTAAGCGGGCGGAGGTATGTATCTTGCTTACAGGAAGACGAACTTCATTCTGAGAGTTGGTTACCATAACAACGTCATACACCAATCACAATCTAGTATGCAACAAAATTGGTTACCATCTGTTCATCAGTGCTGCGAAACAAATATATGGGAGTAGGTAAAAGTTCGGAAGAAGTGTTCGGTGAAGTTAGATGAGTGATAACGAGCAGGACCGGGAAGCAGCTAATCGTAGCATGGCGGCTAACGCTCCCAGCGCTACGTTTAACATCCAGCCGCCGGAACCCTTTGATTTTTCCAAGCCGAACGACTGGACAAAATGGATTCGGAGATTTGAGAGATTCCGTCAGGCAAGCAATCTGTCTGCAAGCGCCGAAGGCAACCAGGTTAATACCTTGATATACTGCATGGGAGACGAAGCAGATGACGTCTTGAGAGGCTTAAAACTAAGTGCTACAGACCAGCATGAATATACAAAAGTGAGAGACGGATTTGAATCTTTCTTCATTGTTAGAAAGAACATTGTATATGAGCGCGCGCGTTTTAACATGCGAAAACAGGAGGCAAATGAAACAGTCGACGGTTTTGTAACTGCCCTACATGCATTAGCAGAGCACTGCAATTATGGGACATTGCATGACGAGCTAATCAGAGATAGAATAGTAGTCGGACTGGCTGATTTAAGGCTGTCCGAACGCATGCAAATGGAGAAGGATTTAGATCTGGAAAAAGCCATGAACATGGCAAGACAATCAGAGGAGATAAAAAAACAACAAAACACACTGAGGAGTGATGCCAGTAGTGTAGTGCAGATGGATGCCGCCACTGTGGACAGAGTGTTTGAAGGCAGAAATCAAAGAGAAAAGCCCAAGTTCAACAAATACAAAAGGGATGGAGCAAAGCCACACTTCAGCAGCCAAAGTACACATAGCTCCCAGTGCTTCAAATGTGGTGGCCCACCTCACTTTAGACATGAGTGCCCTGCCAACGATGCAAAGTGTCATGCATGTGGAAAAAAAGATCACTTTCAGCGTGTCTGTCGTGCAGGTGAAAACGTGGATGGTATTGAGACGGAGGAGGAGGATGAAAGTTTCTTCCTGGGTTCTGTGACGTCCGACAAAGCTGCATGGACCGTTAACATAGGAATAATGAACACCACAATCAGGTTCAAACTCGATACTGGAGCAGATGTCACTGCTGTGTCACAGACTGATATGAACAGTATATTTTCCGGTGCACAGCAGCCTGTTCTCCAGAAAGCAGAGAGACCTTTGCTGGGACCGGGACGGATCCTGCTGGATGTGTCAGGGTTCGTCAGACTGCAGTTGAGGAGTGGAGTCAAGCAGACCATGCAGAAGGTATATGTGGTCAAAAAGCTGTGCGCGCCCTTGCTTGGATTTCCAGCCATTACAGCCCTTGGCCTGCTCAAACGTGTTGACAGCATGGATTTGGACACTCTCAAGTCAACTTACCCTAGACTGTGCAGCGGGCTAGGTGAGGTGAAACAGGCATATCACATAAAACTTAAACCAAACGCTGTGCCTTTCTCACTGAAAACCCCTAGGAGAATTCCCCTGCCGCTGGTGGGAAAAGTCAAGGAAGAGCTCCAGCGAATGGAAGAGCTGGGCGTCATCAGCCGTGTGGAGGAGCCAACAGACTGGTGTGCCGGTATGGTGGTCGTACCAAAGAAAAACAGTCCACGCCTGAGAGTGTGTGTGGACTATACTGGCTTGAATGAGTATGTGTGCCGTGAAAAGTACATTCTGCCGTCTGTGGATCAGTCCCTTGGAATGCTTGCCGGAGCAAAAGTGTTCAGTAAGTTGGATGCCAACATGGGGTTCTGGCAGATCCCCTTAGTCGAAGAGTCAGCCAAGTACACCACATTCATAACACCCTTCGGGCGGTTCCACTTTAACCGTCTTCCCTTCGGCATCAACTCAGCACCCGAACACTTTCAGTGCATGATGGCGGAAGTCATAGAGGGGTTGGAGGGTGTGGTCTGCTCACATTGATGACTTTACTAGTGTGGGGGCGGGATCAAGACGAGCATGACACTCGACTCCACGCTGTGCTGCAAAGAGTGGGAGAAAGCAGGCATCACCCTGAATGGTGAAAAAGTGTGAACTCTCCAAGAGCGAGATGGCCTTTTTGGGCCATATCATCACAGCCACGGGCATCCGGCCCGATCCGAAGAAGACTGAGGCTATCACGGAGATGAAGGAGCCCACAAATGTGAGTGAGATGAGGAGTTTTCTTGGCATGGTCAACCAGCTGGGAAAATTCATTCCTCAGCTGGCGGAAAAAGACAAAGCACTCCGTGACCTTCTCTCGAAAAAGAAACTGCTGGGTGTGGGACACGGACCAGGTAATAGCGTTTAAGGCGCTGAAGGAGGCACTTGCTTCCCCTCCAGTGCTGGCCATGTATGACCCAAACAGAGACACTAAAGTATCAGCCGATGCATCATCATATGGCTTGGGAGGCGTTATTCTCCAGAAGGTGGACGGTGAATGGCGTCCTGTGGCTTATGCATCGCGGTCACTCTCTCCAACTGAACAACGCTATGCACAAGTTGAAAGGAGGCTCTGGGCCTCACATGGGCCTGTGAACGGTTCCGGGATTTCCTCCTGGGAAAGCATTTTCATCCTGGAGACCGACCATAAACCACTTCTCAGCCTACTTGGAGCTCAAGCACTCGATCTTCTGCCGATAAGAATTCAGCGCTTCAGAATGAGGCTCATGCGCTACTCGTACACAATCGTACATGTGCCAGGGAAGTCACTCTGGACAGCGGATACATTGTCACGCTCGCCTGTGAAAGCGAGTATGTCCCCAGATGAAATCGAACTGATGGAGAGTACAAACATATATGTGGACTGTATCATTGAAAATCTGCCTGCCAGTCCCTCATACATAGAAAATCTGAAAGAGCAGCTCAAAGCAGACAGTGTCTGCTCACGGGTCATGACACTGTGCAGAGAAGGATGGCCAGCGCATGTAAAACAGGATTCAGTGTGGAAAAACTACTGGCTAGAGCGAGCCACACTCACAGTGGAAGACGGCTTGCTACTAAAAGACTCACGGCTGGTAATACCTGCAACACTTCGGAACGATGTGCTAGCCAAGCTGCATGAAGGACACCAAGGTGTTGTGAAATGTAAAGCACACGCATGCCAGTCTGTATTAGGGGTGGGAATCTCTTGGCACCTCACGATTCGATTCGATTCCGATTCAGAGGTCAACGATTCGATTCTAAACCGATTATCGATGCATCTCGATGCAACTCGATGCAACTATTTTTTTATGTACATTTCCATGCGTGATTTAAAAAAAATATGTAAATACTTTGCTACTCAGAGGCCACCAGGGGCGCACTATCAAGGAAGCGCAAGAGCGAGACAGACAGTTCGCGCCAGGTAATGAGAGCAAAACACGAGAGCGAGACAGATAGTAGGAGAGCGAGACAGTTTGCGCCAAGAAAGTGTTCATGCACACACCCTCATTATGGACCGACGAAGAGGACTTCGGTGGTTTTAGTACGCAGGAGGAAGACTGATGACACAGGATAATGGCTGACTTTTCTGTATAACGGGCTTGTTGTTTTTGATACAGTAAACGGCTGCGTTACTGCACCTTTACTGCTGTGTTGGCACTTTTGGGAAAAGATGCTGGTTATTTTTTTAAGCAGCCGTGTTACTGCACCTTTACTGCCGTGTTACAGGCAAGCACTTTTAAAACGAATTAAATTTAGCCATTTAACATTTTTGCCTCGTCAAGTGCTGTAAGCTTTGTTTTTTGTTATACTGCACTACTACTATGACTACAGGACGTGCGCTGGGAGCGCACCGTTGTATTATTTGTGTACTGCACGAATGCTGTTCGTCATGTCAAAGATGTGAAAGTTTGATTGTTTGATTGAAAGATTTATTGTGTTTCCCAAATGTTAATAAATGGGACGCTTTGCGTTACCAAACAGTCATCTCTGTCCCGACAATCCCCTCCGTGGTAGCAGGAACCCTTATATACGGCAATTAAACATTAAAACACCTGCGGCTTATAGTCGGGTGTGGCTTATATATGGAACAATCTGTATTTTCCCTCAAATTTAGCTGGTGCGGCTTATATTCAGATGCGTCTTATAGAAAAATTACGGTATATAAACAACTCGCACATGTGTTTGGTGCGCATGCGTGTACAGCAGAGAACCGGCAGACAGAAAGGAGAGTTTTCTGTAGCGCTCTGCAGCAAGCGAACAGAATGTTGCAGCAGGCAAACTAATTTAATTTTTTTTAATTCCGATTATTAACTTATCTGAATCGATTCGGAATCGTTCTGGAGAGAATCGCGATGCATCGAAGAATCGATTATTATTCCCACCCCTAGTCTGTATGGTGGCCAGGACTCGGTCAGCAGATAAATGACATGGTACTCAAATGCAGAACATGCATACAAGAGAGACACAATCGCAATGAGCCGCTCATGCCCTCAGAGCGCCCTGACCGACCATGGCAAAGGGTTGGGGGCGGACCTCTTTGAACTGGGAGGTAAGACGTACTTACTTGTCGTCGACTACTTCTCGAGATATATTGAGATTGCACTCTTATCTCACACCAGATCCACCGACATCATTACTCATCTAAAGTCGATATTCGCTCGCCATGGCATCCCGGAGGTAATGATGTCAGATAACGGACCTCAGTTTTCTGGACAGGCCTTCGCCTTGTTTGCAGCTGCATACGGTTCAGACATGTCACCAGCAGCCCGAGGTTCCCGCAAAGTAACGGCGAAGCAGAACGGGCGGTCCAGACGGTTGAAAATATTTCTAAAAAGGCAGATGGACCCCTATCTGGCTCTACTCGCTTATAGAGCCACTCCTCTTCAGAATGGATACAGCCCGGCTCAGCTTTCTCATGGGCGACGTTTACGCACCACGGTGCCAACGGTTTCCCTCTCATCTGGACCCTACACTGCCTACAGCAGCGCACTGGCTCAGAAGGAAAAGGAGAAGAGGATGTCAGATGCTGCATACTACAAACAGGCGTCACCGTGCAAAAATGCTCAGTAACTTGTCACCAGGAGAACGGGTATGGTCACTGACGCTAAGACGTCTGGAACTGTGATCCAGAACCACTTACTCCAAAGGTCTTATTTGGTGGATTTACCTCAGGGGGTGGTGAGACGCAACCGCCTGCATCTGATACCTCTACAGACGCCTATACAAGAGAGGACTCCACCACAGCAGCACATGTCAGAGCAGGCTCCCCCGTCACCTGCCGTGACACCTCCAGTCTCACCTGCAGAGACTCCCACTCTCAGAACTAGGTCTGGGAGAGCCGTCATTAAGCCCAATAGGCTTAACTTGTGAACTGAAATGAAGTGAAAGAAATCTTTTATTGTTGTGTTATGGTGTCCTGGTTATGTGAAAGCTTAGTTGAAGCTAATGGGTGTAGTTAAAACACGGGTATGTTACAATGGGAGAATTCAGGGCAGTTGTTTAATTAAATGCATGTTTTTAAATACAGGAAGGTTCCAATGTTCACATAAAGTGCCTAAACTTGTTTTTTCCTTACAGGGTTCGGAATAGGTTGAATGGAAACAACAGTTTATTCTTTGCTTATCTTAAAGGGAAGAATGGGTATTGTTCAAGTGTTACTCACAACAGTTGATTGATATTTAGGTTTAGCCAATAGGAAGCCCCTATGTTGGTAGGCTGGGGACCAATAGGAGGGGTTGGTGAATGTGGGGTGCGGGGATATTTACGGATGTGTGGGGGCGGGAAAATAAAGATGTCAACGTTAGTACACAGTCTGTCTCACGCGCATTATTAAGCGAACTCGACATAAGCACGTGGCTGCCGCTATCCAGTCGGGAGCTGCGGCAACACCAGGCTGCAGATGCTGTGTTGGGACGAGTGCGAGGCTGGCTGGAGGACGGTCGTCAACCATCGTGGACGGAAGTGTCTGCTGCGGGGCCAGAGGTGAAAGCCTACCATGCGCAGTGGGGCAACCTCGAGCTCCACGACGGGGTGGCACACCGACGGTGGCAGGCTCCTGGGCAGGGAACCGACCTTCTCCAATTGCTGGTGCCTCAGTTGCTCCGCCCCCAGGTCCTCCAGTTGGTCCATGGGGCTGCGGGGGCGGGGCATTTTGGGAATTCTAAGACCCTGCACCGTCTCCGTGGGCGGTTCTACTGGCCTGGGTGTCGACAGGACGTGGAGCTGCATGTCCACTGCTGTGACCTCTGCACCGCCAAGAAGGGGCCTACCCAGCGGTCTCACGCCCCCTTGCAGCAGTACTTGGTGGGGGCCCCGATGGAACGTGTGGGGGTGGACATCCTTGGACCTTTCCCCACCACTGACACCGGCAACCGCTACGTGCTCGTGGCCATGGACTACTTCACCAAATGGCCGGAGGCGTACGCGGTGGTTGTCGGGGACGACTAACCCCTCAAGAGGGGGCTATGTAGCGGCCAGGGGGGGGGCGTGGCCACCATACGGCCGCTAGATGACGTAAGGGGCCCCGAGGGATTGTGGGAGGTTGTGTGTGTGTCACGTGTTGTGGCCATGTGGTTGAGTTACTGCAGGAGTTCGAGTAATGCAAGTGTTCTCTGTTCTTAGTAGAATAAAAGGTTAACTATATTCCGCGTCCGCCTCCTCTCTGCCTGCTCCTCCGCGGTGTTCGTTACATACAGCAGTAGACCTTTTACATGTCCTGCTTTAGCTACACAGCACTTCTGACACCATGTCGAGTTCGCTTAATAATGCACGTGAGACAGACTGTGTACTAACGTTGACATCTTTATTTTCCCGCCCCCACACATCCGTAAATATCCCCGCACCCCACATTCACCAACCCCTCCTATTGGTCCCCAGCCTACCAACATAGGGGCTTCCTATTGGCTAAACCTAAATATCAATCAACTGTTGTGAGTAACATTGAACAATACCACATTAATCAGGCCCACACCCACCAAACGTGACGCCTCATGTGTAACAGGGCTACGTACTCAGTCCACTCCTGTACACGCATGGCTCAGTAGCCACACACGGCTCCAGCACCATCCTTAGGTTCGTGGACGACACCACCATCCTGGGTCTCATCATCAACAATCATTGAGGACCACAGCCGCCCCTACAGCCATGGACTGTTCACGCTGCTGCCGTCTGGTTGACGTTACCAGAGCATCCAGGCATGGACTACCAAAAAAACTGTTTTTCAACTAGCAACACCAATGTCATTGATCATATCGATCACTTTAAATGTACATTTATAACATGAATAATATTCAGATGATTCAACTACTCTGGATACATATGGCACATTCCCTATGTTATATTTGAATCATTGAATTGAATTGAATATTTAAATACTCTGGTCTAGATACATATGATTCTGATTCTCTTATTTTTCTATATTTCTGCTGACATGCCAGATTTCTGCTACTGCTGCCCTCATTTGTGTATCTACCCTTACTTGTACATTTTTAATGTAACAATATTAAATCGATATTTCTGGAATCAACATTACATTTTATATTTGTCATATGTCATGTCATTTGTATCATGTATATTGTGTCATTGTATTATCTTTATATGTTTATTGTGCCTATATATATATATAGGCACAATACACATAAAGATAATATATGAACATTAGTTAATCACAGTTGATCACAATACAAATCTGTGAATAAAACAAATATATGTCTGGTGTAATAAAGAAATGCATCACAAACTGGTAAGAGAAAGAGCATTTTTTACTTTATTATTAACATCTCATGACGTGACTCCAGTCAATTTAAAGTCTACTCCTTTAACTAGTTGCTCAGGCAGACTAGCTTGTTGATATTTTCAGATGACAGAGCTGACGGTTCTTCTGCACAATGTGGCCTGCTAGAGAAAACACATGGCAATGTTGAAGCAGGTGTAGCCAAGTACCTTTGTGCAATATGGACCAGCTTAGCATGCACACCTTTGTGTGCCGACCATCACTGTAGTGGACATGCCTCTATGCTGACACTGGGCTCTGCCCTCTACCTGTCTAGAGTTTTGTCTGTGGACAGTGCCTCATCATCAGGGGTGTAAAAAGTACCCAGAAATTATACTTAAGTCTTTTATACAAAATATTACTCAAGTAAAAGTCAGAGTATCTGGCTAAAAACACACTTGAGTAAAAGTAAAAAAGTTTCTACTTTTAAATGTACTTAAGTACTAAAAAGTAAAAAAAAGTAAAAACTTTTTTTTATTGCAAGGCCATGGGTGCTCGTCTTGTCCGTCCACGCCGACCGTTTCGTCCTCTTCATCACTCGTACTATCGTTTGTAGTCGTCTTCTGTAGCTTGTCACTCTGACTGTCTATTCTTCTGATAGCAGGTGTTTCATCAAAGATCCCCGCTGTCTAGTCTTGCACAAGGACCAATCAGCATAGGTATGGGCGGGTTCATTTTCCATTGATGGGGATTTGATTGGCTGTTAAATAAAGTGCGGCCGCAGGATTAATAACGTTAACGTTAGTTCGGCCAGAGAAACAAATATACTAATTAAAATTGTTGCACCTGCGAGATTTGTACTTTGTGCTTTGTAGGTCTGCATTTTAAATGTAAGGAGTAAAAAGTATGGTTTTTTTCTCTGAAATGTAATTGAGTAAAAGTACAAGTATACAAACCTAATAATACTCGAGTAAAGCACAAATCCCCCAAAACAGTACTTAAGTATTGTAACGAAGTACAATTACTCAAGTACTTTACACCCCTGCTCATCATCAGACTCGAACTCCATCAGTAGGGGGGCCATCTTCTTCTGTGGTGGCCCAGATTCCATGTTCCCATCCAGCTCTCAGTCACCCAGCGTCCTCCCGGACGTGGCAAGGGTACCTGGATTATCTGGAGGTCTTCAGTCAGGCAAAGGCCACATCACGACCTCCCCATCATCGGTATGACTGCACCATGGACCTGCAGCCCAGCACATCCCCGCCCAGGGGACGTGCTTGGCTGCAGGGGCTGTCCGCCCCTGAAAGAGAGGCCATGGAGACATATATAAATGACTCCTTGGCAGCCGGCATCATCTGCCCTTCATCTTCGTCGGCGGGGGCAGACTTCTTCTTTGTGGACAAGAAGGATTAGACACTGAGGCCCTGATTACAGAGGTCTGAATGACATCAACAATCAAGAACCATTACCTCCTTCCTCTTATCCTTTCTGCCTTCCAGTTACTAAAGGGGGCAAGCTCGATCTCCGCAATGCCTACCACCTGGTCCGGATCAGGGAGGGCAACGAGTGGAAGACATCCCCACTGGACATTATGAGTACATGGTGATGCCTTTTGGTCTCACCAACACCCTGGGTCCATTTGCGTCCTACGCACACCCATTATAATTTGCCATATTTCTGCTACTGCTGCACTCACTTGTGCATGCATACTCAATATTGAATACTTCTGGATTCAACATTCCATTTTATATTTTTTATCATTATGTATTGTGACAAACTCCGGGGTAATAGGAGTAGTCACTTGACCGAATACAATAAACCCAATGTCCACACCAGTACAAATCAGGTTAAACCGCAAGTTCATTGCTGTTTGTGGGAGTGAAGAGGGAGATGTTAGCGTCAGCAAGTCCATAATCCAAGAGAAGCGTTGTTGTCCGAAGGCAGAGGTCGGTACACGAAGACGGGTTCTCGGTTGAGCTTGTGTTCGGGTTGTCAGACAGGCAGGGGTCGGGCATGAAGCGGATTCTCATACCTTCAGGGACACGGGCACAAAGCAGTCTTCTCCGTGGTTTCGCCTAAGCTACTCCACCGATTTGTTGTCTCGTCACTCGTTTTATCCTTAGTTGATCATCCCGGTAATGTGTTGCACCTGGCTCCTTTCGCGGGTGAGGCTGATTCGCTGATGACGTCATCAGTCATCCTAATACAGGCATGCCGGCTTTCCACTGCCACCTGACATATCGCCCATTGATCACTTCTCCCTGGGGCGTGTCGTGGATTTTACCAATACTCTGACATTCGTAAGAGGGAGATCAGGAAGACCAACGTTTGAAAGTTAAAGACTTTATTTGTCACAGCCAATAGTAACGCAAAGTCTGAGTCAAATCTGCAGAGAAGACTGCCACACCCTACTCAGCTCTGTCTTTTAAACCCAATGCACACATGTTTACATCAAACATTCCAAACCCTATAAGGATACCGCTATAGAGTACCATACGCATAGATTATCTCCCTGTTCCTCAAGAACGGGGCACCTTGTTTAGTTTGGCTCATGTCCATCTTTGGACATTCAGTCTGCGCTTCCGCCTCACATACTTCGTCTTCACACGCACGTTAGACGCAAAGAGCTTTCAACGTAAACATATTGGAAGCAGGGATCCTTCAATCTAAACACAGGTGGCTTTCAATGTAAATATATTGGAAGTAGGGATCCTTCAATATAAACATATGTGGACATGTGTGTCTCTAATTGTTTTCTGTATTTCTCCACAGTTAATTCACACACAGCATATTAACAAGATATTCTTAATAATGTACTGGAAAATATCTCCCATATTCCCCCCTTTGGGGCTTTTGTGATTACATTTCAGACCCTTTGTGCCAGTCTCCGTAATACAATCATCTCATTCCATAGTGATATAGTGACTTAGGCGTCAAATACTCCGACCACCAATGTGGCTCTAATCAGAGTTCAAGTATCTCGGGGTCTTGTTCACGAGTGAGGGAAAAATGGAGCGGGAGATGGACAGACGGATTGGTGCAGCGTCTGCAGTGATACGGGCGCTGTACCAGTCCATTGTGGTGAAGAGGGAGCTGAGCCGGAAGGCGAAGCTTTCGATTTATGTTTTTGTGTTATGTATTCTTTAATACTCATATGATGTCTAGAATGTTCACGTCTTGTGGAAGAGTGATGATTCGGACATAATGTTACAACTTATAGAGGGAACAAAGATGCAAGGCTCTGATTAAGTTACATGCTGCCGCTTACATAACATTTATAGCTATGACAATTGTGATATATTCTTTAGATTTTTATCATATTGATTTGTTTATCTCATTATAACCATTTTTACTGTATAACCATTGATTATTGAATGATGAGTTCAGCCCCCATGTGATATAACAAGAGGCAGTCCCGCTAAAAGGAGGTTTCCCTACAAAGATAGGTTTACTCCAGAGGACTGTGGAGGTACATGGTGATCTTTACTTCCTTCCTGTAATTGGGCATTAGGGCAGAGAGGAAGACGTTTATCTCGATGTACCTCGTGATGAGGGCCTAGGTCTCTGATTAGAGCCACATTGGTGGTCGGAGTATTTGACGCC
This sequence comes from Coryphaenoides rupestris, assembly GCA_002895965.2. Taxonomy (NCBI): domain Eukaryota; kingdom Metazoa; phylum Chordata; class Actinopteri; order Gadiformes; family Macrouridae; genus Coryphaenoides; species Coryphaenoides rupestris. Next base: position 8,356 of record PIJE02000467.1, on the reverse strand, counting down.
TAAGTCACTATATCACTATGGAATGAGATGATTGTATTACGGAGACTGACACAAAGGGTCTGAATGTAATCACAAAAGTTGGGGCTAAGTAAGCCCCAAAGGGGGGAATATTGGAGATATTTTATGGTATATTCATAAGAATGGCTTGTCATTATAATGTATGGGTGAATTAAGGGTAGAGAAAGACAAAG
>PIJE02000466.1:319485-335697 GCA_002895965.2 Coryphaenoides rupestris | reverse complement strand
AGACAGAGAGAGACTGAGTGAAAGAGAGAGAGAGAGACAGAGAGAGAGACAGAGACAGAGAGAGACAGAGAGAGACTGAGTGAGAGAGAGAGAGAGACAGAGAGAGACTGAGAGAGAGAGAGAGACAGAGAGAGACTGAGTGAGAGAGAGAGAGAGAGAGAGACAGAGACTGAGTGAGAGAGAGAGAGAGAGAGACTGAGGGATATTTAATGGAGGATGGAGACAGAGCATTTGGTTGATTTCAGGTAACAACAACATGAAACAGTTTCTGTAGATATAACCGTTAAATATGTTGTACGTCTATATTTATAGATGTGAACAAATACTTTTGATCTTGTACTAATATGGACATTGCATTCTTTGTTTTATCGCAAATTGTAAACAGATCCCACACACAGGATTTGAGGATTTACAGAAGCACTTATACACACATCACACACACACACACATAGACACACAAACTCACACACACAGACACATGCACATGCACGCACACACACACACATAGACACACACTCACACACACACACACACACACACACATCACATAAACACACTCACTCACTCACACACACACACACACACACACACACACACACAGACACTCACTCACACTCACTCACTCACTCACTTGCACTTACAATTACACTTACACGCACACACACGTACACACATTCACACACACACACGTACACACATTCACGTACACACATTCACACACACACACACACGTACACACATTCACGTACACACAATCACACACACACACACACCACAGATAACCTGTGATTACATTATGGAGGTATAACAACAGATTGTTTCCAGTGCAGGTCTCTCACTCGGAGGACCGGTCTTCTAGCTCTGCGTGTGGCACCTGATTAAGATCCTGTTTCAACCGGACCGATCCTCCTTCCTCCTCTTCCTCCTCCTCTTCCTCCTCCTCCTCGCTGCCTCTGGTGGTCCTAATAAAGCCATGCGGACCATCTCCTCCTCGTCTTCATCCACCACCACCATCATCACCCGCTGGCATTTCATCACTTTATTCCGTTTACTGTGTCTGTTGCTGTTTTTCAGCATGTAAAGTGATGATGAAGATGGTGAAGATTACCCTTTAAAGCGCTATATATATAAAATGTATTATAATTATGATTATGCTGCTGAAGTACGACATGACGGCTCCTACACACAGGACAATAGAACGTCGGTTTCTTCCGCGTTGTCGGCGTATAAACTCATTGACGCCTCACACGTCTAAAGTATGCGTTGACTGAGCTTCGTTGTCATTTTAGAGTATTAGGATTTGATTGAGCGCTGTCGAGTGTTGGCCCCGGGTCGTGTTGTTTCCGTGCCAAGAGTTGTCTCACCGTCATACTTCATGGAGTTGAGAAACACTTTGGTGCCTCGAGGATGTCGCGGAGACGTCTGATTTATGGTCTGAGGGCATAATTCTTAATGAACGTCTATTGAGCGAAGGTATTAATGTCACGCGAGGATTGTACATTGCATGAGTGTTCTTGACACATTGTGAGAGAGCGCGCTATCAAAGGGTTGTCATGTTGCCGTCATAAAACAAAAGTTGGATATTTTGACGGTTTTATCGTTTTTATTTCACACAGTTCTCGGGCTCCAGGCGAAGTAAGGAGGGCCCCCGAAGAAGAAAAATCCTGCCTAGGGCTCCCCTGTTTGTCTAGAGCCGGCCCTGGACAATAATAATAATCATAAAAACACGCACACACACTCACACACACACACACACACACACACACACACACGGACACACACACACACAGAAAACTTCCACGGTTCAGTTCAAGGCAATTGAATGCACTAAACCACCAATCTAATTCCATTATTTCCAGAATAATTTCCATAATAATTATTTAAAACAACCAACGCAACAGCCGACAATAACCAACGTGTGTTCTGTACGCAGTCCAGACACTTACTTCACGGGCGGCCGAGTTCACCTCTCCTGCGGGGTCATGACCGAACCTGTTGACAGACCCAAGGTTATTATTGTGCGCGGAAATATATCAGATCCTACATAAAACGCGGTCTGATCGCGAGCCAATGCCCTCCTTTCCAGAAATAATCCGAGGATTTCAGTCACTCATCGCCGCCTCGACCGCTCCTCTCCTCGCGCCGCTGCTGCTGCTCGTTACGGGAGGGGATTCCTCTCCTCTCCATCCTCTCCATCCTCTCTCCTCTCTCTCCTCTCTCCTCTCCATCCTCCTCCTCCAGCGGTCTCCTCTCTCTCCTCTCTCTCTCCTCTCTCTCCTCTCTCTCCTCTCTCTCTCTTACTGGCGCAGCAAACACGTAGCTTATAGTGCGCCGCCTTCCCCACACACACACACACACACACACACGCGCGCTCACTCACACACACCCCTCTCCCAGAGTGATCTTCCGTGATGCCGAGAGGGAGGGGTGAGTGGGGGGGGGTGAGAGAGAGGGAGGGAGAGAGAGAGATAGACAGAGAGAGACAAAGAGGGAGAGGGAGACAGACAGAAAGAGAGAGACAGAGAGAGAGAGACAAAGAGAGAGAGAGAGAGAGAGAGAGAGAGAGAGAGAGAGAGAGAGAGAGAGACAGAGAGAGTTGACTGAGATAGGAGAGAGTTAGAGACAGAGAGAAGAGAGAGAGAGAGAACAAGAGGAGAGACCAGGAGAGAGAGAGAGAGACAGAGAGAGACCTGAGGAGTGAGAAGAGAGAGAGAGACTGAGTGAGGGAGAGAGAGAGAAGAGGAGAGGAGCAGAGACTGTATGACAGAGAGAGATGGGAGAGGACTGAGTGAGAGAGAGAGAGAGACAGGAGAGAGAACTGAGTGAGAGAGGAGAGAGAGACAGAGACAGGCGAGACAGAGAGAGACTGAGTGAGAGGAGAGAGAGAGACAGAGGAGAGACTGAGTGAGAGAGAGAGAGAGGACAGGAGAGAGACTGAGTGAGAGAGAGAGAGAGACAGAGACTGTGTGACAGAGAGAGATAGAGAGACTGAGGCATTTTAATGGAGGATGGAGACAGAGGCATTTCAGGTAACAACACATGGAACAGTTTCTGTAGATATAACCGTTAAATATGTTGTACGTCTATATTATAGATGTGAACAAATACTTCAGATCTGTACTAATATGGACATTGCATTCTTTGTTTTATCGCAAATTGTAAACAGATCCCACACACAGGATTTGAGAGGGGATTTTACAGAACCTGTACACACATCACACACACACAACATAGACACACACACTCACACACACAGACATGCACATGCACGCACACACACACACATTACACACACACACACACACACACACACACACACACTCACTCACTCACTCACTCACTCACACACTTGCACTTACAATTACACTTACACGCACACACACGTACACACATTCACACACACACACACACACGTACACACATTCACGTACACACATTCACGTACACACACCACACGTAACACATTCACGTACACACATTCACGCACACACACACACGTACACACATTCACGTACACACACACAACACACACACACCACAGATAACCTGTGATTACATTATGGAGGTATAACAACAGATTGTTTCCAGTGCAGGTCTCTCACCCGGAGGACCGGTCTTCTAGCTCTGCGTGTGGCACCTGATTAAGATCCTGTTTCAACCGGACCGATCCTCCCTCCTCTTCCTCCTCCTCATCCTCCTCCTCCTCGCTGCCTTGATGGTCCTAATAAAGCCATGCGGGCCATCTCCTCCTCGTCTTCACTCCACCACCACCAGCATCACCCGCTGGCATTTCATCACTGTTATGCCAGCAAGTCTGCTCCAATCACAACTGAGTGCCTTGCACAGATGTCTAATGCGGTGTGTGTGTGCTGTGCATGTGTGTGTGTGTGCAGTGCGTATGTGTGTGTGTGTGTGTGTGTGTGTGTGTGTGTGTGGTGTGTGTGTGCATGTGTGTGTGGTGTGTGTGTGTGTGTGTGTGTGCATGTGTGTTGTGTGTGTGTGTGTGTGTGTGTGTGTGTGCGTGTTGTGTGTGTGTACTCCACATGAAGACAGACGTTAAGTTGCCACCTCTTGCTGGCAAAAGCTTGAATATTAAACAGAACCTGCTCCTGTAGGTTTATATATTACCAGTGCCATTCATAATCCAATATTTATTCCAATACTTATTTTCATAAGTCCTTAAGCCGGCGGCTGAAGTCTCGGAGTCATGCTTGTAGCCTCGCAGCATTATGAAGGAGCGTTATGTTTCTTCCGAAGACGCCACCTCCCCATTGTGTCTTGTGTGGGCTGACAGCCGCCGGTGGCCCGTGATTTACGGCCTCGATTTATTGCGACGCGGACGGATTTGTTTAGTTTTCATATCGGTCTCGTCTTTTGTAGTTTAGTTCCGCTCGCCTCGTGAATCCATTCCCAGATGAGCAGATAGACGCCGCGCGGCGCAGCTCCTTATTTGACGCTTTTTCCGTCCGTTTGTTTGATGGAGACGGATGCTCCTCCTAGGAAACCAGCATGTGGTTTTCGTTTGAAAATTTGCCAATTCTGTGAGGATGTGCGAATTCCGTTTCGCGGGAACTCCAGCCTCTGGAAATTGTCCTCGCCGATATTAAATATGAAAGCAGGCTGACGGTCTGGCAGAGTGAGCGCACATTAACATGACGTTTAGTCAATGATGAGGTTTTGGTGTTTGTCTTGTTTGTCTTGTTTGTTTCGTCATTTGGGGATACAGAACCCTGGCTCCTTCCTCATCAGAACTTCTCTCCATCTTCTTCTTCTTCTTCTTCTTCTTCTTCTTCTTCTTCTTCTTCTTCTTCGAGGAAACATTTGTGTACTGAGTCAGCGCTGGGAAACGAATACACAGAATTCACATTCTCTTATACGAACAAGATTGACCACCAGCACGTACACCAGGTCCTATGTTTTATATAAGAAACGGCCGTAAAGATTATTATTAGAATATTATTTCTCCCACAAATCATAGCCTATTCAATGGTTTATTGTTTGTCCAGGGAAACAATGAAGACAAACAATATTTTCTGCAAGCGTTAATGCAGTCTACAGGTGGAGACATAAACTATGATCCATAAAATATTATGCAACGGGCACCTTCAATTCTTCTCTTCACTTATCTCCTCTCCTACAACGCGTGTCTTCAAAACCTACTACTACTAAAGATATATACGGTATATACATATATACTGTATATATATATATAGGATATAATATATTAGTAATAGAAAGATGAGCGGTAGATATGGAAATGGAAAAAACACAAACAATGCAGAAGGAACAAAAGATTAACAATAGATTAAAAAGATTTAGCGAAGGCAGAAAGAACCCCACGGTCTTCATCTCTCTGCTTCAAAGCGTGCGGTGCGGAGCTGTCGTGAGCGAGCGGGGGAGGGAGATCTTATTGGGATTATTATTTCACTGCTCTTCGTTCATCTCCAAATAAAACACTGCTCCTCTTCCTCGCCTCGCCGTGCCTGTTCCCCAGCCCGGCGCTTCTCGCTGTGTCCGTTCCGTCGGTTTTTTTACGTAACACAGCGATCCTCCTCTCTCTCTGTCTCTCTCTCGCTCTCTCTCTCTCTCTCTCTCTCTCTCTCTCTCTCTCGCTCTCTTTCTCTCTCTCTCTCTGTGTGTGTGTGTGTGTGCAGCTGTCAGAAGAAGACCCCTTGAGACGTCTTCTGAGAACCTCGATGACGATGACACCCGTCCTCGTCTTCCCTCCCCAGAGACAACAAGGCTTACCATGGGCGCCAGAGAGAGAGGAGAGAGAGAGAGAGAGAGAGAGAGAGAGAGGAGAGAGAGAGGAGGCTGGTCTTCATCACTAACATCTCCTCACAAACTCTGTTTACTCTCGTTTCTTTATTTTTTGGCGGGAACACAAACAGCAAACACGGTCGCTCATCACACATACTTACTGGTTGAGCGGTTGAAGGCTCATTAACAAACCAGACGACAACGTGGCGGAAAAAAGCCACACAAACCCCCCGAAGAAGAACCCCAAATCCCTTCCGATGACACGACGGGGAAGTAGCCGTCGACACCGTATTTGACACACGTTAGCCTATTAGCCGTGTCTCGCGATGTGTCGGAGAGAAGCCGCGTATGAGGGAATCTGTTTAATCACGTGATTCGCCGCTCGCTCGCTCTCTCTCTCTCCAGACACAAGCGTGTATGCGTGCCCGAGAACGATGAAGAAAAAAAATAGAAAGCCATCTCATTCGTCTCCCTTCCGCCTTCCACCTCCTCCTCCTCCTTCCTCCTCCTCCTCCTTCCTCCTCCTCCTCCTTCACGGTAAGATAATCACATTAAACCGCCTGTGATTAAAATGGAAGAGCACTGAGTCACACTGTCGGACGGGCAGGAGAAGGAGCCCGGGCGAACTGCTTTATCATCGTAATCGCTCTTCCGGTGACTTTTGTCCTCAAGTGCACCGCCACGGCCCGGCGGAGCTGTATGACAACAATCCGCTAAACTACGGGACACGGAGTGACGGCTTCCGGCTTCACTCCGCAATGTTACGGTTCCGTTTTTATCAGTTGTGCTTCGTCGCCGATAACTCGCCCATTGCACTCTGAACCGTTCCCTGGAAGGAGGGATCCCCCCGCTCTGAGGTTCCTCCTCGAGATTAACGGGATTCCATTGGACCACGCAAGCAAAGCCGTCACGATATAATACTTTGGTCGCCCGTTGAGACGAGTGACTCTGCGTCGGGCTAATTAAACACGAACACGGCCGCCGCGGCGCCCCAATAAGTGATGCTAATGTTGCGCGTGACTCGGCAGGACTACTTATCTGAGCCACGGAGCCGTGGAGCCGTGTAACTGCGGCGGCGCCAAGGCGGCCTTTATCTGAGCTACTCGTTAAGGCTGAGGCTTAACGACGCAGGCAGCTAAAGGTTACCGCTCAGCTCTAAACATGTACACATATTTATGAGCGTACAACATGTGTGTGTGTGTGTGTGTGTGGGTGTGTGTGTGTGTGCTCATGTATGTGTGTGTGTGCGTGTGTGTTTGTATGTGTGTGTGTGCGTGTGTGTGCATGTGGGTGTGCATGTGGGTGTGCGCGCGCTTGTGTGTGTGTGTGCGCGCATGTATGTCTGGGTGTGTGTGTGCGTGCATGTGTGTGTGTGTGTGTGTGTGTTTGTGTGTGTGTGAGTGTGTGTGTGTGTGCGTGTGCATGTAGTTGCGTGTGTGTGTCTATGTGTGTGTGTACTGCTTCTGGTTGTTATTCTGAGCAGAGGCCCGGTCAGAGACGAGTGTGTTCAGGGAAACGACGCTCAGGACGACACGGTTACAAGCAGCTCGCCCGTCTCTCTCTCTCTCTCTACGACGATGAGGTGCTGTCGGGGGCACTCACACACCACAGAGATCACAGACTGAAACTCTGTGTGTGTATGAGAGAGAAAGAGAGAGAGAGGGAGAGAGCGAGAGAGAGGCTGCACAGGCCATGTTTCATATTATGCTTCTCACATACACACTCATTACTCACGACTCATTTATGAAATGTCCTCACACACTGAATGCCCTCTCGTGTACTGCTGAGAATGATCAACTGTACTCCTTAAAGTGCTCTCAGAGCAGTGAGAGGATTTCTCATGAGGATGTGAGAGCATTTGTCATTAGAGTGTCAGAGCATCTCTCATGTGGATGTGAGAGCATTTCTCATACGGATGTGAGAGCATTTCTCATGAGGATGTGAGAGCATTTCTCATGAGGATGTGAGAGCATTTCTCATACGGATGTGAGAGCATTTCTCATACGGATGTGAGAGCATTTCTCATATGGATGTGAGAGCATTTCTCATGTGGATGTGAGAGCATTTCTCATACGGATGTGAGAGCATTTCTCATGAGGATGTGAGAGCATTTCTCATGAGGATGTGAGAGCATTTCTCATACAGATGTGAGAGCATTTCTCATACGGATGTGAGAGCATTTCTCATATGGATGTGAGAGCATTTCTCATGAGGATGTGAGAGCATTTCTCATGAGGATGTGAGAGCATTTCTCATACGGATGTGAGAGCATTTCTCATACGGATGTGAGAGCATTTCTGATATGGATGTGAGAGCATTCCTCATGTGGATGTGAGAGCATTTCTCATACGGATGTGAGAGCATTTCTCATGAGGATGTGAGAGCATTTCTCATACGGATGTGAGAGCATTTCTCATATGGATGTGAGAGCATACATGTCATGTGTGAATGTGAGAGCATTTCTCATGAGGGTGTGAGAGGTAAAATATGAAAGGGCTCGTGTGTGTGTGTGTGTGTGTGTGTGTGTGTGTGTGTGTGTGTGTGGGCCCACATCCACTCACACTCTGTTCTCTTAACTGTAACTCACATCCAGAACACAAGTAAGATCTGCTGAAGCCCAGCGGACGTTATATCTGTAAACTTCGCAGCGACTGTGGCGGTTATGAATCCTCCCGGCTGCTGCGTGGTGTTACCATGACGACCGTCCTGTTAAATACAGCCGGTATAAATAAGTTGCCATCGTGATTAACCTCATTAGTATCATCAAAGTGTGCCGAGACGCGATCATTAGCATGAGTACGGACGCGAGCGATGTTCCCTGCGCAGCGAGCGACGGCGGTTAGCTTTGTGCTACGTGCTCGGATGAGATGAGAAGCAGAGCTGAGAGATCCAGAACGGAGCCTTTTCATGACCAGCTCAGGAGGTCAGAGCGGTTGTATGGCATCAGGAAGGTTGCTGGTTCGATCCCCGGGCTCCTCCCCCTCCTCCTAGCTAAGTGTGGAGGTGTCCCTGAGCAAGACACCACCTAACCCTACCTGCTCCTCCTAGCTAAGTGTGGAGGTGTCCCTGAGCAAGACACCACCTAACCCTACCTGCTCCTCCTAGCTAAGTGTGGAGGTGGTCCCTGAGCAAGACGCCACCTAACCCTACCTGCTCCTCCTAGCTAAGTGTGGAGGTGTCCCTGAGCAAGACACCACCTAACCCTACCTGCTCCTCCTAGCTAAGTGTGGAGGTGTCCCTGAGCAAGACACCACCTAACCCTACCTGCTCCTGACGTGTTGGTTGTTACCTTGCATGGTTGACACCGCCGTCGGTGTATGAATGGGTGAACGTGAGGCGATACTGTAAAGCGCGTTGGATAAAAAAGCGCGATATATAAATGCAATCCGTTTACCATTTAGGTCTGGTGGTGCAGCACCAGTCCTAACGACCAGCCCATATATCTGACTTCGCTTCATTTATTTATATATTCTTCCTTTTTAATTGATGGTATTTTTTTTACTTTCAGCTGCGGAAGAGGTCTCCAAAGGAATAGTACATTTTTTCCTGTATTTATTTTAGGGAATCATTCATGATGGTGAGCTTGGTGCCAAGCCTGACACATCATCATCATCATCATCATCATCATCATCATCAAACAGGACAGAGTGACGTCAGGGTCTTATAGGATGGAGGTCCTTTGTCCAGCCACCTGGGTGATGACGTCGACACAGCAGTTGTGTTGAATTCGACTCTGCTCTCTGAGTCCCTTGTCCAGCCGCCAGGGGGCAGTCACGTTAGATTTATTTAAATGAGAAATTATACAAAAATGGTATAAAGTGCAATTATTCATTGCAAATGTTGCAGAGTATAGGCTTTACTTGAAGCTATTAATATTTCATTAATGGGCATGAATTGTGTGTTTACAAGTGGAGTGTATTATTATTATTATCATTATTACTATTATTATTATAGTTGTATTATTAGTGATATTAGTATTATCATTACAATTGTTGTTGTTATTATTATTATTATTGGCATTATTATAGCAAAATAATATATTCATTTATTGGGGAGAGATTGGAAACTTGGAAGAAGATTATTGGACACCTGCTAGACTAGCCACGCCCATGGAGACATATGACCACGCCCCATCCCAATGCCCCGCCCCTGGAGTCATGTAACCACGCCCCCACCCCAAGTGCCCCGCCACCACCACCACTTGGTCCCATCTCTTCCTCTCTGGAGAGCAGTTGTGGACCAGTGGAGCTGTGGACCAGTGGGGCTGTGGACCAGTGGGGCTGTGGACCAAGTGGGGCTGTGGACCAGTGGGGCTGTGGAGCTGTGGACCAGTGGGGCTGTGGACCAGTGGGGGCTGTGGACCAGTGGGGATGAGCAGGCTCAGTGCACCGGGAGGACAACCATGTGAACAGAACTTGAGTTTACAGAGTGGCTCTCAAGACTCCAGCAGAAGTTAAGTTATGGAAGACAATAATAAAGTAGAGCTGATGATGGCCAACTTTAGTTCTTCTGGAATAGAGTTGCTCCCCAACGCGTCCGCGTTCCACCACTCAGACATGAGGGAGAATCCTCTCAGGGTGAGTAAGAGTACAGCCTCGTGATAAAAGTTATAGACATGCAACTGACTAACAACAGCAACACTATTCTAATTAACAGTAGAAAAATAAAATAACAGATTTACACATTTACAGTAAGTCTAAGTCCTAGGAGAAGTATACAAATATAGGTAAGATAAGATATTCAGTCCGCAAATAATAAACAGGAAATAATAAAGATAATGATAAGAGGAAGTATTGCACTTACAAAAGTAAGTCCAATTTGTAAGTCCATCAGTGTTCTGACCTCCATCTGAAAGCTTTCTGGTGAATGAAGGGCAAACACTTGACAGCTCTGGGATCAATCCTGTTGGCACCTGTCAACATTTCTTTTTTTAAATTCATTTTCATATGAGTCACGCTGAATATTATGAGACCCCCCCATCGCCATTAAAGTGTGTGTGTGTGTGTGTGTGCGTGGGAAGGTGACTTTGAGACTGAGAATAAAACACGAAAACTTTATTAGCTGACAAATGAAAAGTTAGGGTCTCTCTCTCTCTCTCTCTCTCTCTTGTGTATGTTTTACATTAACTCTGTATGTTATATTGTGAATGTTTTACATTAACTCTGTATGTTATATTGTGTATGTTTTACATTAACTCTGTATGTTATATTGTGTATGTTTTACAGTAACTCTGTATGTTATATTGTGTATGTTTTACAGTAACTCTGTATGTTATATTGTGTATGTTTTACATTAACTCTGTATGTTATATTGTGAATGTTTTACATTAACTCTGTATGTTATATTGTGTATGTTTTACAGTAACTCTGTATGTTATATTGTGTATGTTTTACAGTAACTCTGTATGTTATATTGTGTATGTTTTACAGTAACTCTGTATGTTATATTGTGTATGTTTTACAGTAACTCTGTATGTTATATTGTGTATGTTTTACAGTAACTCTGTATGTTATATTGTGTATGTTTTACAGTAACTCTGTATGTTATATTGTGTATGTTTTACAGTAACTCTGTATGTTATATTGTGTATGTTTTACAGTAACTCTGTATGTTATATTGTGTATGTTTTACAGTAACTCTGTATGTTATATTGTGCTCCTTGTACAGTAACTCTGTATGTTATATTGTGTATGTTTTACATTAACTCTGTATGTTATATTGTGAATGTTTTACATTAACTCTGTATGTTATATTGTGTATGTTTTACAGTAACTCTGTATGTTATATTGTGTATGTTTTACAGTAACTCTGTATGTTATAGTGTGCATCTTGTACTGTCATGGCAACAGGTAAACACATTCTGTGGCCCAGTTCTGGCCGGTTTGAGTCACTGTTACCTCACTGTTTGCACTGTCCTTGTGTTTGTGCTGATAATAGAAAATCCACGTTGTTGTTGTTTTTTTACCTTTATTCTCCATTTGTCTAATTTGTGAACCGCTTTGGCCGCGTACATATGTATTGTCCAGACCAGTGAAGCGCTCGTGAAATGAATGACATTGAATTGAGAGAGGGTGAGCGGTAGCAACATACAGAGAGAGACGGATGGAGAAAGAGGGAGAGAAAAGAAAGAGAGAGAGACAGAGAGAGAGAAAGGTTAAGAGTGGGAAAGAGGGAGAGAGAGGGGAGGTGGAGAGAGGGAGAAAGAGTGGGAAAAAAGGAGAGAGAGAGCGGGAGAGCGAGAACGACATGACAGACACTGCTCTTTGTCTGCACTGACAATGGAGATCTGTCCTCTGACTCCCCCCCCCCCAGGCTCTAACCGGTCGGGTCCCTCCGGCCCGCTGGTGGGCGGTGGGCAGCAGGGATGGTTCAAGTGGTGCTGGTGGTAGTGGTGGTGGTGGTGGTGGTTGTGGTGGTGGGGGGCGCTGCTTGTGTCGAGGTTATAGAAATAAAAATGGAGAAACGAAAACAGAGAGAGAGAGAGGGAGAGAGAGAAGGAGAAAGAGAGAGAGGAAGGAAGGAGGAAGAGAGGAGAGAGGGAGGGAGGGAGAGAGATATGATGGAGAGAGGGAGAGGGAGAGAGGGGGGGGGGGGGGGGGGGGGGGGTGGGAGAGGACAGAGGGGCTCCGGGGCTGCAGGGCTGCAGGCCGTCCAGCATGGACCAGCAGCAGCAGCAGTAGCAGCACCAGTGCCAGTGCCAGTGCCAGCTCTGCAGCGGCTGATGGTACAGTGAGGCCATTCATTCGTTCATCTCCCATGTGGCACCACAGAGAGGAGAGAGACGGAGCTCAGAAGGAGGAGGAGAACATGAGGAGGAACACAGGAGGAGAGGAGGAGGACGAGGAGAAGACGAAGAGAACAGGGACAATAAATGGCCGTGATTGGCATGTGTGTAGGATGTCTAAAGAGAGAGAGACACACACACACACACACACACACACACACACACACACACACACACACACACACACACACACACACACACACACACACCCCCGGTCCTCTATATATATCTGTGGTGTATCATTCATGCTGCAGGTTAGTTACTGGTTGATGTGACGCGGCGGCTCAGGGGAATGGGACGACGGGAGCTTTTTTCACCTTTTAAAGATTCATGACTTTAAATATTTAAATGCGCGCAGCGACCCCTCGCCTTCCCACTGGGGTTTTTAAAAAATGTCTCCGTCTTCGTCTTGAGGTGTGCATTATGAATGGCCCCTGCGCTGAGTCAATCCGGCTCCCTCGCTCAAACCTCGTTCACACGACGACGGCCATGTAACGGAATTCGTGAAGCGCTCCGGCGCTCCGGCGTTATCTAGGCCGGATTAATTCATTCATTTTCTTTAAGGAGGAAAGCTAATTCAAGCGGGAGCCGGCGCTTGACTTTGAATCCCTTCACCAAAGCGACGTGGACGAATAACTCCGAGATGTGTGCTGCCCATTCAATTATAGCAAAACTATTGATTGTATTGTGTGTGTATGTGTGTGTGTGTACAATGTGTATATTGTCGATTATTTCCTGTGGCTGTCACGGTCGGCTATCAGTAAAGTGTAAGAGAGATAATCACGACACGGTGATACGAGAAGATCCAACGCATGTTTCTCTGAAAGAATACTTTGTCCTGCGCAAATCTCAGGGCTTTCATTCTGTCAACAAGAGTGAATAAGAAATGCTAATTTCTTATTCTCGTTCCCGTCTGCTCTCGTCTCTCAATCTCATCCTCCTTCTTTAATAAGAACATAAAAACCCAGTTAGCATCCTCTCTCATATTCCTGTTTGTATTCATCCTCTCTCTCTCTCTCTCTCTCTCCCACTCTCTCCCCCTCCTCCCCTCCATCTCTCTCTCTCTCTCTCCCTCCCTCTCCATCTCCCTCTCTGTTCCTTCCAAACGTTTCCTAAAAGCTCTTAAATCATGATGGAATATGAGGAGGCATCTTCATCCTCGCTCTCTCTCTCTCTCTCTCTCTCTCTCTCTCTCTCTCTGAAGGTTTATTCATTTACGATTCACTCTCGCCCCACACTTCTCAGAACCTTCTCCCTTTCACGCCGAACGCAATCCATCCACCAGGCGTGTTTATCTCGCGCAATTCAATCGCGGCTCTCAGCGATATAATTCAAGCCACGTGCGCAGAAAAAAACAACCAGCACTCCATACCTTGAGAGGCTTTCAAGACGATGCTTTGTTACGTTCCTTTGTTATGTTCTTCCTTCTTCTTTTTTATTTATTTTGGACTTCACAATATATGGTTTTGTGTTCATCAATTATGCCGCAATTATGAGCCGAGGCGGAGAGCTGCTCCTGCAAAATGATGTGCTGGTATATTATTACAACACAGCAGCGCCTCCTCCTCTTCCTCCTCCTCTTCCTCCTCCGCCTCCTACCACCAAACCTTTCCTGAGGAGGGAGGGAGGGGAGGGGAGGGAGGGAGGGAGGGAGGGAGAGAGGAAAGTAGGGGAGGGAGGGAGGAAGCGAGGGAAAGCTGCCTTATCTATCTTCGTTTCCTGACTCCTTGGGCCAGTCTATTGTGTGTCTTGATGGCGCATTGGGCTGCATCCAAATTCTGCTCTGTGTGTCCTATCATCGTGGCGTTAGACGGATGGTCGATACGCTGTGTGTGTGTGTGTGTGTGTGTGTGTGTGTGTGTGTGTGTGTGTGTGTGTGTGTGAGAGAGAGAGAGAGAATACAATTTTGTGAATAAATGCACTTTTGAATGTGTTTCAGTTTAAGGATGATTGAAAGTTCAGCATCACACACACACACACACACACACACACACACACACACACACACACAGAATTTTCACCTTATTGGCGGCGATCACTCAGAAGATAGAGATCACACACACACACACACACACACACACAAACACACACACACAACAAACTCACCCTTACGATAAGCGACACGGCACACACACACACACACCGTTTTGGGGCAGCGAGGGGTGTGTGTGTGTGTGTGTGTGGGTGGGTGGGTGGTGGGGGGGGGTACCTGCTCTGATGTTGTTGTGTGTGTGGTTTTCCTTATCTGTGTGTGTGTGTGTGTGTGTTGTTGTTCCCACAGACGTATCTCCTGGGAATCATTATCTCCATATGTGGGAACGCTCTCATCAGCGTGTCCCTCAACATGCAGGTAGGAAGCACCGAGTGTGTGAACCACTGTGTCAGCTCCACCACGATGTGTGTGTGTGTGTGTGTGTGTGTGTGTGTGTGTGTGTGTGTGTGTGTGTGTGTGTGTGTGTGTGTGCGTGTGTGTGTGTGTGTGTGTGTGTGTGTGTGTGTGTGTGTGTGTGTGTGTGTGTATGGTGGCACGCTGGGACTTTTATTCCCTGTTGCTTGTCTTGTTGTGTTTTGGCTGTGGGTTTGTTGTTCCATTCAATTGTTATTTTCATATTAAACATTACAGCCGACATTGTTTCCTTTGGTCTGCCGCCCCAGCAAGCGAGTGTTTTATTGTACAGTTTTACTAACCGTGCTGTTGAGCGGACAGACGAACAGAAAGTACTCGGAGAGTCTCCCTACCTCTTGTGGACGCTGGTAGATTCAAGACTCAAGATTCAAGAAGTTTAATCGTCACGTACACATCCAGGAACGTACAGTGAAATGAAAGCTCAGCGGAACGTGCAACAGAACAACACAAATATCACAAATATCACACATTGGAGGGATCAGAATCAGAATATCCACACTATTTACAGTCAAAAAGAGCAGCTTTTAAACACATTTTTTAGGAATGAGAAATATAAAAAGCTAAATAAACAGCGAGGCAACATTAAAAGTTTAGTATTAAGTTATGTAAAACTATGTGGGTGCATGTACTGTAAACTAGCTGTGTGTGTATGTGAGTGCAGACAGAGTTGTCAAAGGCAAAGAATTGCAAAAGAAAATTGTATTTCAAGGGCCGGGTGACGTTTTCAAACTCGAACCCCTCCTGGAGTATTTCACCAATCAGCACGAAACGCGGGACACGAACTGAGGGACTTCTCCGAGCGTACTACTCGTTTTGGGAGCGAGCGTTCACATAAACAAAATGGCCACCGAGGGTTTTTAAATACGATCCGTCAGCACAAAACTCTCTCCACACACAAGCGGACGGGATTTCCCAATTTAATTTCCGAGTAGCAGCAGTTACCGACATCTCTACAGGCCTGCCAAGTTCCGACATAAACTACCTGATGAATAAAAAACCTCGATACAAAAGCTACACGGAGCTGTGCTCGGACGAGCCTCCGCGATAATGCATCGTCGTGTCGTAAGCATTTATGAAAGTTGAAATGTTTATGACAGGTACTCCCACTGAGTCACTCCCACTTTGCTCAGAGGACTGTGCGCGATTAAGGTTCACTTAATTGCGCGCCCCTAAATGATCAGTGAAATTGCAACGCGACTAAATTTAACAGACAGAGTTAATACCCCAGAACTGCCTCGACAAACCAACGTTTTTTTCTCTC